>CM065802.1:40324595-40464595 GCA_033398695.1 Orobanche coerulescens
AAGATGTGTTCTAAGGGTGTTAGGAGGATGATTATAGCTCTCTGGCCTCTCAAGAATGAAGAATGGACGAAGGAAATATAAGCCAAAACGGGTTGTTGTCCCATTTATAATATTCTGCACTTTAGCTAATTAGCGCACGCTACAATACATGCTTAGCGCGCGCTAATAAGCGTTGACTCCAGTTCTGTCCAGGTTCGTCCGCGGGAATCTTATCCGGACCCATGTCCCGGCTGGCTCATGTGCTAGCCGCCTACCTCAATAATTCAGTGTCTAGCGCACGCAACTCCTACATACGTAGCGTGCGCTAGTAATAACCGATAGCGCGCGTTAAGCTACATTCTTAGCGTGCGCTATCACGAGTTTGCATGAGAAAATTTGCATGTTGTTATACTTAAGTACAAGGATGCCAATGCAAGAAATATTATACTCCAATAATCAAAACCACAAATCCGAATAATACAGGGTTTGAATACAGATGAAATACACAGTAATAAATCCGGATATTACAGCCATATACAGCAAACCATTCTGAATAATATTTTGGGTAACAACAATTGGTGCTAGAGGAAGGGCTTTACCTTTATTTTTTCTCCCTAACCGTTTCGAAGAACACTCATTGTTCTCCGGAACATATACTTGAAGAAACACTCACTATTCTTCAAAGAAAAACCCTCAAAATAATGACGTCTGCCACCACCTCGAAGAGAGCCACTTTACGATCCGCCGGACGCCTTATTCCGGCCCAAACCGAGTCCCAACCTACGGCGGAGGGCAGTCATGACGATGCGAGACTCTCACTCCCGCCCCCGAGGGACGGCCCCAGCCTCTCACTCGATCAATTCCAAACCGCGGAAAAGATCGAGGAGGCCATGGCCATCCTAAGGGAGCGACGGAGATCATGCGCACGCCCACTATCACCCCATCAAGGGGTTATATGTCGAGAAATCGTCAGAAAACCCCGAGTAGCAAGAAAAGGAGCTCGCAAGGCGGGACAGTTCCGTCTTCAGCCGCCTAGAAAGTGATCTTTCATGGCGACCTGGGCATTCTGGCCCCAACCATGAGACGTCGGAGTCCGAATCCATCACCAGGAGTTCGGCATACCCGACTCCCAAAAAACAGACCGGCCATCTGGCTCCCACTCGCCCAAGAATTGAGCTCGGCGGCAGGGACCTCGTCGCCTACAACAGAGCCAGTAGATCGGTACATGATCGCCTCGGCTCCCGCTCCGAGAGCCAGACCGCGAGCAACCAGGCTACGGCGATGGCCATAATGCAGCGCCAGCTCGACGAAATAAAAGCGCTCCTAGAAACTGGGGCAGACACCAAGAGAATGTAACACCCCCAAGTTATTCAGGGTATATTACAGCGTCGTGAGCCCCGCCGTGGGACCCACAAGGCTAAACATACGCGGAACTATAAACTTGACCGATAAGGTCTACATACAATAGAAAGAAAGACGATACAAATGGTATTCGAAACCATAAACAATGAAACCATATACATCACTGCACAAATCAATACCTCGGCAACACAGGCCGGAACATCAAGGAAACTGAAATACAATACTCGAGTATTTAAAAATCCATTCTAGTACAACAACACTGAATGGAGGAAACCAAAAGAGATAACCGGAGACAAGACACGGTATCACACTTGCCCATCATCTTCATGCCGACCCGGTACCCGCCTGTCCGCTCTCCTAGAACCTGAAATACATGAAACGTATTTCCCCCATAAAGGGGTTAGCCGTCGAATAGCTAGTGCAAGTATATCAATATGAAACATAATACTTCTCGACAATAAAGTAAATGTAATCCGTCAATTCATCAATATCCGTCAATTCATCAATTTAAGACTAGTATTCCGGAATAACTAAATCTCATAGCATCACATCAAGACGTATATGAATACCGTGGAACCGCACCAGAGGCTACGGAACCCTTAGGGGACCTGTCGGCCCGCCCCAAAGTGGTTCATTCATATCATCCGTCATCAATATATATATATGAATACCGTGGAACCGCACCAGAGGCTACGGAACCCTCAGAGGACCCGTCGGTCCGTCCCGGAGTGGTTAATTCATATTATCCATGGAATCGCACCAGAGGCTACGAAACCCTCAGAGGACCCGTCGGTCCGTCCCGGAGTGGATATAAATAAGCATGCCATTAATATTTCATACTTTCAAAGTCGAGAACGCACATTCATAAATATATACTTGCCTTAATAAACGCATCAAGATCCCGAAGAACACGGTTCGACCGTGAAGCTTGAACCACGAAGAAGACATCGAACGGTTGGGTTTCGACTCGAGTTCTTCTCTAGAATTCGACCATAACAACATAAATTCATTAAATCATCGATCATACGAGGAAGAATAATCGTAGATCGCCCAAAAACCCTCTATGACATTTCTGGACACCTTCAAGGCGTCGGTCAAGAACTCGACCAAAACAACGAATCGATACGATCCAACCATGGGATAACAAGGGAAATGATACAATACATCTAAATAATCATCAATCCATCACAATCCTAAGTTAAATCGGATTAAACGGACGAAATCGAATAAAATACCCAAAATCCCCAAAATTAGATTTCTGGAAAATCTGACCTGATTCGCTCGATAAAAGGATGTTATAGGATGGATGATTGATGATATGAGCTCCAAGACTCCATGGATATGTTGTTAAACAACATGGCTTCAAGCCTAGAACACGCCCAGCTGCGGAAGAGGAGAAGAAGAAGGTGAAAAATGGCAAGAAAAACGTTTGCAAGGCCTTTTATAGGGGTTGACTGTCCTGCCGGACACGGCCCGTGCCGATCGGCACGGTCGTGTCGCACAGCTGGCCGACAGGGACTCGACCGTGTCCTGCTTGACACGGTCGCGGCGCGGAGGGCCTTCCGACAGTGACCCGTCCGACAAACTTCGGCATGACTCGGCCGTGCTGCATTTACACGGCCGGGCGTGGCCGGGCGCATTTATCTCGCTTATCCGGAAGGGTTCGGCACGGGCCGTGTCGGACGACACGGTCGGGTCCTGAGGCAGACTCCGGAATTTCCGGACGAGTACGCACGGGCCGTGTCGGACGACACGGCCGAGTTCGGCCGGCATGATCGCCAATAACGAGCGGGTGAGCTAAAACGACCATAACTCTCTCGTCCGGACTCCGATTGACTCACCGTTTGAACCATTGGAAAGCTAACTCGATGCTCTATAATATTGCAAAGATTTAGAATTTTTGGAGCTTCCAAGAATTTATGGTGATTTAACAAAGTCGAACTCATACGTGGAAAAGTCGCTAAAGAACACGGAATTCAACAGAACGATACCGAAACGAACTCGGATGACAAAAAGTGTAGAATTAATCATTCTCAGGATGACGAAACGGTCCCAAGAAAGTCGTCAAAGTAGACTTCCGCCAAAAATAGAAAATTTCTGGGGAACAAAAATTACGGGTATTACATTCTACCCTCCTTAAAAGAAGTTTCGTCCCGAAACTTAAAACAGGTAGGGGGAAGAAATATTTCGCCAGGAAAACTCAACGAGATGCACAAGAACCGAAACATACGCCCAAACGGCGAATCATCAATATAGAATACAACAATACATTACCCGAAGGTAAACCAAACCAATGCCGAAAAAGATACGAATTCACAATGCCCGAAGGCTCCAACGGAAATACCGATACATCACAATGGCCTGAAAGCCGAACAGCCCAAAGTCAAATCATCACAATGAGATCTCAAAGAAGCAAACTGATCGGACATACCCCTCGGCGTATGAACAACCAGTCGCAAATCGTCGGACATATCCAATACAACATGGACTACGAACGATCAATCAATAAAGCTCAAGAGGGACATCACAGTATGCCCGATCCGGAAATGTGTCCGTGCACATATCCACCCCGTATACGGAATCCAGAATATACGTGTGACAATGTACCTAATTAGCCTCAAGAACTACGTCTCGTGTGCACGGTCCAATGCGGAAATATCCACGCATGACCATCGGGTGCCTGGCTAAGAATTCTTACACATAACCAATCGGCACGCAGACATGATTCCAGATATGCCACGATACAACATGACAACGAAACTCAAGGGATAAAACATCCAATACGGATCATACGACTCACCAAGTGAACGATGACACACGAATAATGAAAGATCGACACGACCAACGATATTCAAAACAACCATCCTGGGATCAGAATTCCCTAAGGACCGATTAACACGAACAACGATCACAACACAACAGTTCGGGAAAATCCTCAACCTTCAACGATTACAAAATTACCGAGTTCACAAGAATAATAGTGTGCTTCCTTGAATCGGTCAACATGACAATAATAATTCAACGGATGGGAATTATCGTTGATAATCCCAATTCAATACTTCGATTACCGTAGAATGGCCAATCGATAACAACGATACAACGGATGAGAGTATCTTCGACAACGGATGGGAATTATCTTTGATAATCCCATTCCAATACCTCGATTACCCTAGAACGGTCAATCGATAATCAATGATACGATAGAATAGATGTCCCGGTGTCTTAAACCGACCACCAAAACGGAGATGACAAAAGGATATATCAAATGTCCCCAATCGGTTAACGCAACATCATAGCAACAGATCCAATTCGATGACAAAGATTCAACGATGTCTCAGAACGACATTAATCGCGAATAATAATAATTGATACATCGATACCGCGAACCGGCTATCGATAGCAACTTTACCAACAAGTATCGTAATGCCTTGAACCGGCCATTTACAAACAACAGTAACATTTGGCATAATTTGCCGACGGCGTCGTGTCAACCAATCCCTTGACATCAATACAATCATAAAGAGGCCAAGTCCCAAAATGATACACACAATCGTACGCCTACACGATAACATTAGTCTCATTGATTAGTACGAGTATAAAACTTGTCTCGACCAAGTTAATCGGCGAACCCTTCAACCTTAACCGCAACACAACAAATCATAATTCACGATCAAACATCATACCTTATTGTAAAACGAAGGATTGATAATCAACCGGTTCGATGACGACCAATATCAATACCACCAAACCACGAACTCAATCGTTTTACCATATCTCGACTAATCACGATCGAACAATCCAACTCGGACACTTACAAATCTCATCCACAATACGAGTGAAATATGATGATCATATCGAACCAATTCGACCAATAATAAGGGGTCTAAAAGTTCCAAACTCAATTCTTAAATACGAATTGACAAGGTTCCCTTCTCGTAAATCCATCGTTAAAATTTACTTATGACCGTCATCAATTCGAATCATCCGACTGGTTCAAAACAATAGATAATCATATTAAAAAGGTTATCAAATAATCCAATCATTCGATTTGAATATTTGCTCCCTACGTATGGGCTTCCAAATTCAGAGATGAATAATAGTCTCATCAAACTCATAATTACATTTGTATTCCTATACGAATATTATTTCCAACACATAGTTTAGCTCTAGATATGAATATTCCATATTCTTTTTCAAAACATCAACACTTCTAAAAAAAAAAAAATTTCATCACCTCGTATAATTCAAGAGTTCTTCAAGAACATGAAATATCCGAAATCACGTTCAGAACAACATCTCCGAGGTATATATCTCCATGTTACCATTTTCTTCATCACGTCATTCATACAATCTCAAGAATCGCAACAAAACCCTTATCACCATATGAAGAAGATCTCAATGATCATATCAACATCCGAAATCTCTTATTACAATTCCAACAAATCTCGTATAACATTATCACATGATACCATAATTGTAACACCCAGCATCCTCCAGGAATATTACACGCCGTAAACCCTTCTCACAAGGATTTACTGTGCTAAGCACAATTTCCACGTCATTCCAAAAATGCTAAAAAGACCGATGACGGTAATATTTTTCAAATACTAAAAAAATCATTTTCCAAATACCGTCAAAACGATCAAGGTTAAAATGCCAAAACTCAGTTTAGGGAATCGGTTTTACAAAATAAAATTTCATTGGCAAAATACCAAAAATCCATTTCAAAAATACTCACGCAATGGATAAAAGTACACCCAATTTATGCATTTTCATTGAAATAAGACGAACATCAAAATACACGATTCCCAATGTACTCCCTCCCAAGTAGTAACCCAAAAAGAAAAAAATGAGCCACTATCAAAGGGATACGAGGATTACCTTGCATGGACGAACCACGAAGAAAGAATAATTTGAACTCCATTCCAAGAATCATTAAATCATCATAGTCATCATATGGCCTCAAGAACATCAAGATCTCTATGATTCCATAATCATAATCAATATATTCAAAGCATATCATTATCTTCCTTCAACATAAACCTCATAGAATATGGATAACACAAGAAATCACTTCAAGAATCAACAATAGTTCCATAACCAAGCTCTAATTCCATGATTCCAAGCTCACAATCATGTTAAAAGTGTTTAGAACACTCTTAAAAGTGAAGAGGGACGAGTTTTGGAGAGAAATATCTCAAAGGATCGTGAGAGAAATGAAAGGCAACACTTCAATATATAAATTGCACTCTCATTACGTACGTAGGTGTCCTTTCTTAACGTGCGTAACAACTTTAACGCGTCGTAATCCAAAATCCATAACGCATTTAACCATCTCACTGTCTCATTCCGCGATCTATTACGTCGTAACCCATACCATATAACGTACGTAATATACCAGTTGACTTGCTACAGTACAATGGTTGTGTTACGTACGTAACACGTCCTGTATAATGTACGTAACACGTACGTTGACTCACCTGTCAACATCCTCCGCCGAAAGTTGCCGAAACAGGATCCCACCTGCCTCACAGGACTCTGTCCCGATGCCTTCGTTACGTACGTAATACCTTAGCCTTGACGTACGTAACCATGCCAATCTTACGTACGTAATCTCACCTTATTAACGTACGTAATAATTCCATACTTAGCCAATTTCAACAATTCCTGTCCAAAGTCATGACATACCAAATACGAGCATACGGCAAAATCAATACATATACTCAATTCAATAACATTTTCAAACGTTCACAACGTCCTCGAGCATAATTAACCATCCACAATATCCAATATATAAACGAAAAAAAATATATCCGAAAAATCGGGGTATTACACTCTACCCACCTTAAAAATAAGTTTCGTCCTCGAAACTTGCAATCACTCGCACAAACATTTCAACGGAAAATCCAAAATCACCAAGATAACCAAGAATTTTCGAATAATCCGAACAACATACTTACAGGTCTGTGAAGACGAAGATCTCCCGTGATACTAGCATGCGACTCCTAAATAAAGTCTCAACATAATACCGTTACACACCAATATCGCAATTAGCAATTTAACAAAATCTCAAGGAAGGGTTCACGTCCGTGATCACAGCCACGATTCTTCCTACTTTCAGCCAACATTCTGAAGGGCACACACGTGCGTAAGTATAATCCGAATCGCACATTCTCGAAGTGACCAATTCCCAAGAATACCAAGCTATAAACGAAACGATTAAGAAAAATACGAGAAGAGTGAGAGGACTTACAAGTACCGGTCGCACTGTGATGATGGCAGAGTAGTGATACTGTGGGCAAATGCCGACTCAATCGACCCAAAAGACCGACAGCCTAGGTATCCATAAACCTAAGCTCTGATACCATATTCTGTAACACCCCCAAGTTATTCAGGGTATATTACAGCGCCGTGAGCCCCGCCGTGGGACCCACAAGGCTAAACATACCGGTTTGGGGACCCCTCCGCCGTAGCATGATATTGTCCGCTCTGGGCGCTCTCCTCTGAGCTGGCCCTCACGGTTTTGTTTCTGGGAGCCCAGCGAGCAGCTTCCCAGGGGGTCACCCATCCTGAGATTGCTCTCGCCTCGAGCACGCTTAACTTCGGAGTTCTCATCACCCCGAAGCCACTGGGCTCCCAAAAGGCCTCATGCTATAAGGTGTCACGGCACGCTAAAATAAGGCACTTCGCCCGCTCACTGCTAGTCGGTGTGGGATATCACAATCCGCCCCTCCTCAAAGGACCCGACGCCCTCGTCGGCACACTCGCACGACACGGCAGAGTGGCTCCGATACCATATTCTGTAACACCCCCAAGTTATTCAGGGTATATTACAGCGCCGTGAGCCCCGCCGTGGGACCCACAAGGCTAAACATACGCGGAACTATAAACTTGACCGATAAGGTCTACATACAATAGAAAGAAATACGATACAAATGGTATTCGGAACCATAAACAATGAAACCATATACATCACTGCACAAATCAATACCTCGGCAACATAGGCCGGAACATCAAGGAAACTGAAATACAATACTCGAGTATTTAAAAATCCATTCTAGTACAACAACACTGAATGGAGGAAACCAAAAGAGATAACCGGAGACAAGACACGGTATCACACTTGCCCATCATCTTCATGCCGACCCGGTACCCGCCTGTCCGCTCTCCTAGAACCTGAAATACATGAAACGTATTTCCCCCATAAAGGGGTTAGCCGTCGAATAGCTAGTGCAAGTATATCAATATGAAACATAATACTTCTCGACAATAAAGTAAATGTAATCCGTCAATTCATCAATATCCGTCAATTCATCAATTTAAGACTAGTATTCCGGAATAACTAAATCTCATAGCATCACATCAAGACGTATATGAATACCGTGGAACCGCACCAGAGGCTACGGAACCCTTAGGGGACCTGTCGGCCCGCCCCAAAGTGGTTCATTCATATCATCCGTCATCAATATATATATGAATACCGTGGAACCGCACCAGAGGCTACGGAACCCTCAGAGGACCCGTCGGTCCGTCCCGGAGTGGTTAATTCATATTATCCATGGAATCGCACCAGAGGCTACGAAACCCTCAGAGGACCCGTCGGTCCGTCCCGGAGTGGATATAAATAAGCATGCCATTAATATTTCATACTTTCAAAGTCGAGAACGCACATTCATAAATATATACTTGCCTTAATAAACGTTACCGAAGATCCCGAAGAACACGGTTCGACCGGGAAGCTTGAACCACGAAGAAGACAACGAACGGAAGGGTTTCGACTCGAGTTCTTCACAAGAATTCGACCCTAACAACATAAATTCAATAAATCATCGATCATACGAGGAAGAATAATCGTAGAACGCCCGAAAACCCCTCTATGACATTTTACCGGACACCTTCAAGGCGTCGGTCAAGAACTCGACCAAAACAACGAATCGATACGATCCAACCATGGGATAACAAGGGAAATGATACAATACATCTAAATAATCATCAATCCATCACAATCCTAAGTTAAATCGGATTAAACGGACAAAATCGAATAAAATACCCAAAATCCCCAAAATTAGATTTCTGGAAAATCTGACCTGATTCGCTCGATCAAAGGATGTTATAGGATGGATGATTGATGATATGAGCTCCAAGACTCCATGTATATGTTTTTAAACAACATGGCTTCAAGCCTAGAACACGCCCAGCTGCGGAAGAGGAGAAGAAGAAGGTGAAAAATGGCAAGAAAAACGTCTGCAGGGCCTTTTATAGGGGTTGGTATCTGCCGGACACGGCCCGTGCCGATCGGCACGGTCGTGTCGCCTGGCCGACAGGACTCGACCGTGTCCTCGCTTGACACGGTCGCGCGGAGGGCCTTCCGACGATGACTTTGTCCGACAACTGGCATGACTCGACCGCGCTGCATTTACACGGCCAGCGTGGCCGGGCGACGATTCTCGCTTATCCTAAGGGTTCGCACGGCCGCGTGTCGGACGACACGGTCGGGTCCTGAGGCGAGACTCGGCATTTCGGACGAGTACGGCACGGGCCGTGTCGGACGACACGGCCGGGTTCGGCCGGGCATGATCGCCAATAACGAGCGGGTGAGCTAAAACGACCATAACTCTCTCGTCCGGACTCCGATTGACTCACCGTTTGAAGCATTGGAAAGCTAACTCGATGCTCTATAATATTGCAAAGATTTAGAATTTTTGGAGCTTCCAAAAATTTATGGTGATTTAACAAAGTCGAACTCATACGTGGAAAAGTCGCTAAAGAACACGGAATTCAACAGAACAATACCGAAACGAACTCGGATGACAAAAAGTGTAGAATTAATCATTCTCAGGATGACGAAACGGTCCCAAGCAAGTCGTCAAAATAGACTTCCGCCAAAAATAGAATATTTCCGGGGAACAAAAATTACGGGTATTACAGAGAAAGGTCGCCGAACCAAGTGAGCCACTCGCGGTCCAGATCGAGCTTGCCCCCGTGCAACCAAAGATCGCTCCTCCTCAAACATCTCTTAATCGAATTATTTGGGCAAGGAGTCTTGCGAATGCAACATTACGAGTGGACAATAAACTAACATGCGACCAACGTGTCGTGCGTCTATAAGTACCATAAAGTACTGAAATGGTCCACTTGATGGTGTAATAGGTCCACATATATCTCCTTGAATTCGTTCTAAAAATGTTGGACATTCAATCGCAACTTTCACATGCGAAGGCTTTGTTATTAATTTTCCCTGAAAGCAAGCAACACAAGTAAAATCTTTCTACAATGGAACAATCGTGTTCTTTAAAGGATGTCCACTAGAATTTTCTATTATTCTTCGCATCATTGTAGACCCAGGATGACCTAAACGATCATGCCATGTAAGAAAGTTTGTTGGGTCTGTTGATTTTTGGTTCATCACCATGTGTGTCTCCACTGGATTAATAAACGTATAATATAATCCAGATTTATATGACGGGAGTTTTTCAATCATTTGTTTCCTTCCAGAGACAATGGACGTGATCCATATATATTCATCATCATTTTCATTTGTTGTCTCAATATGATAGCCATTGTGGCGTATATCTTTAAAACTCAAAAGGTTTCTTTTTTATCGAGAGGAAAACATTGCATTCTCGATAAATAAATGTGTACCATTAGGTAACACTATATTTGCTCTTCCGAAGCCTTCAATAAGATCTGATGCACCCGATATTGTATTTACATTAGCTTTAGCTAATATGAGATGCGAAAAATATTATTTATTTTTTAAAATTGTATGTGTTGTTGCACTATCCGCCAGACACAATGATTCCTCATCTTTCATAGCATATAATGAGAGTTTGTTGGCCATATTTCTTCACAAAATAAATATAAATGAAGATTAGAATAATATTCAAAACTTCTTATTCATGATAAAAGGAAATTACATAGAATACATAGAGTAAAGCCAATCATTATAGAGTTCAAACATAAATATTCAATAAACAAAGCAAAGTTTTAATATATGGCCTAATTATTGCCATCACCAGATTTGGCCATCTCTTCATTCCCATCTTCAAAAAATCACCAACTTCCATATGGGTGATGCCCGAAGGATCAACTGGATCTCCACCACCAAAGTGTGCTTCAAGATGGGCAATACCAAGGGATCATTCTGTTCGGTGAAATTAGTTTCAACATTCTTCCTAAAAACTTGATAAAGGTCAACAAGATGTTTGGAGGTACGACATGTACGTCTCCAATGACCTTTCATTCCACAATGATTACAAATACTTTCACCCTTTTTAACCATCGTACTTCCCTCAGGTTTCTCCTCATTTTTTGTCCACTTCTGGTGGTGAGGCTTTCTTTTAAAGTTGGAGAGGTTTTGTTGATTACGGCCTCGACCATGCCCAAAATCACGGCCACAACCACGGGCACGTCCACGTCCACGTCCATATTCATTACCAGTCACAACATTCACTTCAGGAAATGGTGTTGAACCCGTTAGACGTGCTTGATGATTTTTCATCAAAAGTTCATTGTTTTGTTCAGCAAGAAGCAAGACAGAAATCAACTCAGAATATTTTGTGAATCCACGTTCACGATATTGCTGTTGTAAAAGCATATTATTGGCATGGAAAGTGGAATATGTTTTCTCCAACATGTCTTTATCGGTGATATTCTCCCCACATAATTTCAATTGAGATGTAATTTTAAACATTGCAGAGTTATACTCGCTCACACTTTTATAATCTTGCAAACGTAAGTGTAGCCAATCATAGCGAGCTTTATGCACTACAAAAAAAAACAGTTTTTACCGACGCCAAACGCCGTTGGTAAAACAAAAAATGGCATCGGTAAAAAAATTACCGACGCCATTACCGACGGCAACCCGCCGTTGGAAAAACGCTCGACGGTAATTTTTTACCGACGCCGCCATTTACCGACGCCATTTTTGGCGTCGTTAAATTAAAAAAAAAATCTAAAAAGTCGGGACTCAGCGGTCACGTCCCGGCTCAAAGTGTCGGGTTCGGCCAGTCCAGTCCGGCGGGTCGGGTCCGGTCCGGCGGGTCGTTCGGGCTCCATTCAATTTCAAATGGTTGAGAAGGATTTTGATTTATAAACCACCTAAAACACTACTGTTTTTTCGATGTGGGATAGTGTAAAAAATTTACCGACGCCGAAATGGCGTCGGTAATGGCGTAAACGGCGTCGTTAAATTTAAAAAAAAAATTACCAACGCCAAAATGACGTCGGTAAACTGCGTCGCTAATTGTGAAAAAAGAAAAAAAGATAATAATAAAAAATTATCAACGCCGAAGTGGCGTCGGTAAGGCGTCGTTAATTGTGAAAAAAAAGAAAAAAAATAAGTCTGCGAACCGGTCATCGGCAATAGCGTCGATAAATCAATTAAATAACGGGCGTCGGTAATGGTGTCGGTAAATTATAAGTTTAACAACGGCGGTACGGGCGTCGGTAAATGATGTCGGTAAAAACTGTTTTTTTTGTAGTGATGGAGTATCACAGTTTTCTGGTGGTCGTACCTCTCTTCCTTCCAAAGATTTGATGGATCTTTAATAGTCAAATATTCGGTTTTCAAACCTTCATCAAGGTGGTGGCGGAGGAATATCATAGCGTTTGTCTTATCTTGCTCGGAGGTTTTATTTCCCTCTTTTATGGTGTCACCAAGACCCATAGCATTAAGATGGATCTCAGCATCCAAAATCCACGTCAAATAATTTTTTCCGGTGACATCAAGTGCGTTGAATTTGAGTTTTGTAAGATTCGACATAGTAAAAACTATAAACAAGATACAAATTAATTTTGAATTATAAAATGAGCATGTAAAGGTCTTGCACTTACATACAACATTAGTATTTAGGCACATGCATAATCTTATAAATAAATCAATTGATAAATAACTTATTTATACATAATTTTAATCAAGTAGACAGATAATCTTAACACATAAATAAATTACTAAACTACTCTCAGTTTGTAAGAATGGATTGATACAATACATAGCATACTAACAATTTTTAAATCAAAACCATAGTACAATAGTATGTTAATACTATATTTAATACAAAGACAAGTATAATGAGGACATAAAACTTATGTAGAACATTTAATTAGGACAGCAACTATCTAAATATTGTGACCACGAGAATATACTTATATTCTTTTTTTTTTAAACACTATTTGCATGTTGACCTTATGATAGTTATTTTTAATAATAAAATGATTACCATTTGATGTAGACTAAAATAACAGCAATTGTAATAAATCATTATTCGAATTACATAATAATGTCAAAGACTCATAGAAGGCAACTTTTCATTATTATCAACATAATCAATCTAAAATGAAACTTTTTCAATAGTTAAACATAATGATCTGCGAAATCAACTAATCAAGCATTTTGGAGGGTGATCTACTAAAAAGTTCAGACCATGATAATAAAGTGATTAAAATAAGAGCTTGGCATAAACTTCAAAGCATGTCTATGAAAAATAACATACATGGATCTTTTGAAACATATATGTAGGTTTTTACATGAAGTCACATGGACACTTAGATTTTTAAATAAGACTAATTAGTATCACTGTCTAAAAATTTGGTAGTAACATGAAGTAATAGGCCTTGGTTGGGGCTGGAAAAATCTAACACATGCAGACCATAATGTGTATGGTATGTAGATAAATACTTTTATTATTACCTTAGACTGTGATATTTGATTTTGGAACGACTTTCAGTAAACCTTTATCCTTCCAGTGTTGTTCTCGTGTAGCTCGTTCACTTATCGATCGTGCTGATAACGTGTTATATAATAATATATATAGAGGGAGAGAAAAAAAAACTCGAGAGAACTAGATAATAGAGAGAAGAGAGACCATACTCATTTTATTGATATCTAAATCAAGGTACAAACAAGCTTTTATATAGGCAATGAAAAGTATGTTACAATGACAATGAAAAGTCAAAGATTGGATGAACTTAATGAAGGATATATAAAAGACCAAGAGTCGTCTAATAATAATGAAAGATATATGAAAGGACAAGAGTCATCTAATAATACATAACAATAACAAACTTATTACGTGTATTATATTTTGCAATCAATAAAAAGTCATAATTTCATTAATATGGTCTCTTCAACTGTAACGAAAAAAGTAAGAACGAATAGAATTATTAAGATTAATTAATTTTTTTAAGAAAGAAAATGAAGAACAACCAATCATGTCTTGAAAATGTAACAAATTAAGCAAAGACATCTACTATTTACACCAAACGCAAACGCTTTATTTTATTTATTTAATAATAATAATAATAATAATAATAACACAACACAACCCGTTTTGATAATATGAAAGAAAACATAGAAACATTATTTCGTGAAAGAAAGAAATAAAAAGATTTAAAATAACAAAAAAAAAAACAATGAAAAATGCTAAGTCGAAATATATTTATTTAAGAAATTCAATTATCCAGAAATTGTGAACGCAGCAAGCTTTGCGGAACTGTTTGAATCCAGCTCCTTTAGCCAATGCCCGAAATTCCCATTCTGTCCTCTCCTTACCTCCTTGGACTTGGGTCATCATGATGATGTCATAATGGAATGTAGGCCTGGCGGCCAGCTGCCCCACATCATCATGATTTGGGAGAATTTGTTCAGCCAGAATCACTTTCCCATTTTCTGGAAGTGCTTTGTAGCAATTCTTCAATAACTTGATGCAATCTTCATCAGTCCAATCGTGACAAATCCACTGCATTATCATTTGAAAGATCAGTTCTTGCTGACTAAATATCACATCCAAATAGAGCTGGCCAATGGCCCGGAACTACCCGGCCTGACCCAGTCGAGTTTTTCAGACCCACGGACTAGGCGGGCCAGTCCCGCCGCCCCCCAACATGTACCGGTCTGGCGCCCTGCCCACCTGCCCACCTCATTCTAAGTCCACCCGAAGCCTGTTCCAGCCCAGTATCCAAATTTGAATGGTATTTCTACAACTTAAATTTAAGTCCAATTTTCTTGGCTCCCTTCTCCCCATATAATTAATGTTAACATATTTTTTAAATTCAAAACAGATTTTTCTTAAATTGATTAAATTTAGATTTTTTTAAATAAAATTCAAAACAGATTCTTTTAAATTGATTTTTTATTAATGTTAACTAACTTATTTTAAAAATTCGAAACTGTTGTAATTAATGTATTTAATAATGAATGATCTTTATACCCCTGAAACCCTGGGGACACTCTATAAATAAAGGCCTTTGGCCCTCATGTTAATACACACATTATTCTTCTTCTCTTCCAATTTCTCTCTTTTCTCTCATGTTTATAACACGTTATCAAAGACGATACTCTACGAGTAATTTTTTTTTCTCCGATTTTCGAAATAAAAAAAAAAAAAAACCGAGCAACTTTTTCGCATCATGAGATCGCGCTAAAATCGCGATTCCCGTTTTGTTAACCGTCGGATCATCATGAAATTTTTACAAGATCTTCCCGATGCGGATCTACAAATTCAACGGTGGAGATCGGATTCTAAAACGTATTGAATGCATAAAAAAGTTCAACAGAAATACTTTTTTACATGGTGAAAGGTATTAATTCTATTTACTCCTTCAAAACTTTCTTGCATATGATGATTTTGAGGAAAAATATATTATATTTAGTTATTAAATTTTATATTTTTGTGTGCATCATATATAAATAATATATATGATGACCTCAAAATTTATTATCAAATCATATTCCTCTTTGTTTCCGGAAGAAACACGATTCAACAATACTTAATAATCCAGAAGATTATTAAGATAAAAGATTTATTGTAGTCCTTGAAGAAGGGCAACGTTATCTCGTCATATTCTAGTTGAATATGATGTGTTCATGAAGAACACTATGAGATCTAATAATTTGTGCAATTTCTAATGAAAAATACAAAATAATATTCCTGAAGAATATTGTAAGTGCTTTTGAAGAAGCAACTATTTTAGTTTAGTTATTTCGAGCCTTGATTAATTCTCGTACTATTTTTTTCCCTTTGTATATTCAATTATGGATCTTAAAATTATTGCTCCAGAAGTAGCACAATTATTGTAATATTCTTGAAGAATATTACTATTCTAAATGAATAATTCTTATTTATACATGAATTATGTGATGATACAATATTCCTGAAGAATATTGATTTGTTATTTATAAATATAATAGCATAATTAAATCATTATGCCCTTGATGTAGCATGATATTATCCCTGAAGGAAAATATAACTTATATCTCAAATAAAAAAATATTAATATGATTTGAGAATATCCTCTATCGAGATTGTACAAGATATGATATACTCCACAATCATAATCCGACTGTGCTCCAATGATAGCAAGATTAGTAAGTGGTCGAATATTCCTATCAAGTTGTTCCCGGAAGTGAACAATATTAAATTAAAAACTTCAATATTACATGACTCAAATTTTATCTCCCGAAGTAGATAAAATTTAGAGTTTATCCTTGTAGGAGATAATTATTTATAAATTTTATCTCGTGGAGTTGATATATCAACGGTTAATGATAAAGACATGAAAAATGATAATCTTAAGATTATATGTCAATATATAATCTTATATATTGTGTAGTTTAATATTGTATTATCTCTTATGATATATTGTGAGTTTTTATCAATATAAGATATGATGTCATACCTGGAGTATGATTTGAATTGATCGTTGCTATATAATTAGTGATAAAAGGGTCAAATATCCTGAAGATATTTGTATCATTCAAATTCTTGGCTTATCTTGTTTCTTCTTTTTGTGAATAGAATGCCAATTTATTGGGATTAAATAGTGGTCATAATTTATTGTCTCATCAAAGTGCAAATATGCATGATATCTTTAGAATGATACTTTTCGTATGAAAAAAAAAGTAGTGCTAAATTTATTGTGATTCATGAAGAACCACTAAATTTCTTCCTACAGGGTCGAAGATTTTGCACTATTATCTTCTAAGTATCGATAAATCTATGGATTTCTAAACTATCGCTTGAAATATGTATGATTCCGCGATAACAAGTGAGACAAATGACATATACAATTTCTGAAGAAAAGAAATTGGTATTAGAAAAATATCAATGTAAATAATATTCACCACTTATTAGACCAGAAGTCTATTAATCCCAATACTTTCAATATTTACATATTTAAATTTACGTGTTTGGTGTTAAAATCTATTTATATTATTTTTATATATTATTTAACTATATGTTTATTTATGATATATATCCTGAAGATATATTAATACAAATTCACACATATTGTATGATAAATATCATAAATTACTAGTAAATATCATGAAGTACATTTATACACTTAAAATTGTATTATTTTGAGTTGACCAATCTTCATCAACATCTTATAGATGTTGGATTAATTGCATAATAATTATTGCACTTTCTTCTGGAAGAAGAGTAATAACAGTAGTTATTACATATTATATTGATGATGATACTTGTATCATTGATATAAAATTATTTGTAATGATTCTTTTAATACATTACATTAATATATTTTCATGGTTTCCTGAAGAAACATGAATTTGTAATTTTAATAATCCAGAAGATTATTAAAAAGAAATTGTTGATGTTCTTGATAAAACACAACGATATATAGTCATATTTTTATGATAGTATTTATGATAAACACATCAATTAAAGTTAATATTCCTGAAGAATATTAAACAAAAAAAAAGGCATTATTTTGAATATTTTCTATATGGCCTTGTGTTATTGAATTGCTTTTATTATCACCATATTGATATAAATTGTTGCTCATGACGTAGCACAATTAATACTTTTAATTAATATTTACATACTCTTTAGAGTAATTTATATTTTGGGTGTTATATGCTTATAAATTGTTGCTCCCAAGGTAGCATAATTGATACTTTTGAAAAATATCACATACTCTTGATGAGTACTTCATATTTTCGGTAATATATGATTATCTTTGATTTAAATTGTTGCTCCTGAGTTAGCACAATTAATATTTTTGAAGAAAAATACATGCTCCTGGAGAGCAATTTACATTTGAAGTTGCATGTATTTATTTCAAATGAAAAATACATAACTTTATGTCATATTGATTCGTTCAATTTCTACTTGAGGAATGGAAAGACAATCCCCGAAGGATTGGTATAATTTCATATGGCAATATTCTTATTGTCGGCTCTAAAAGGAGCTTTATTCAATGAGTATCGAATTAATTATAAGTGATATAATATTTTATCCAGTGATCATGTTGCGATGAATTTCAAATTCAAGTATCCATATCAAAGGCACAATATTTGAGTCACGCCCTCTGTTATTAGTGCACCTCCTGAAGAGGATTGATTTGATAATCCAATCCCAACTATCTCCGACATTAGAGGGAGATATGAAATATAAATAAGAGAAAGTCAGAAAATTCTCATTGGATTGGATATTTAAATTTACGCACTATGAACTCGAAGTTCAACAAGTTATTGATTGTCAAATGAGTGATGAAATCTCATATACCAGTTGTATATGTACCATAAAGAATTAAAGTCGAATGTGAACGAAATATATTTATTGATACTCCTCGACGCCAGAAGCGTGAGAGACGTATTTTTTTATTGGTATTAAAGATAAAATCCGCGGAATACAAATAGATTAAACTACAACATCACTTCAAAAACCTCCTGAAGAGGATCGTCCCGAAGATGAGAATCTCAATACCTTAATTTGCACGTGCACTAAATAATTACAGTATTGGATTATGGGACGACCAAATCAAATGTTATGGGAAATGTTGAATATTTGATTTTGTTGAAGTTGTCATTGACTTCGTGAATATGGGAGAATTGTTTATAAGAATGATAGTTGTCGACAACACTTTGTGTCTCAACAATTGCTAGTGGAGTGCCTGAAGCACTAAATAAAATATAAGCAATTGCGACAAAGCTTAACTCACAAAATAAAATAAAGTGGTGAAAGATAAACGAGATTAGTATATCAAGGGTTTAGGCTCATTGTAACACCCCCAAGGCATTCAGGGCATATTACAGCGCCGTGGACCCCACACTGTGGAATCCACCCGGCTAACATACCAATAAGACCTTTGCCAACGACAACAAATTATCAATAAAATGACGACTCAAAATAAAAGACTACAATCCGACCAATAGGATCCAACAACAATCCATTTCCCAAAACGGGAACACAACATTGACGATTTTACAAAAGAAGTACTCGAGTACTTAAACCAATTTTTATAATACATAAATCCCAAAATCAGACATCAATAACAATAGCAAGCCGGACATGACACCGAAATTCATTTCTTGGACAATATCATGCTTGCCCATCATCCTCATACGGCTCGAGTGCTCGCTTGTCCCATGATCAATACGAAATACAAAAGTATTTCCCCATTTAAGGGTTAGCGACAATCTAGTGCAAGTACAATCCATTTGAACTACATTCTAATCGGATGAATATATGCGCCAAAAAAAAGTCATTTTAGAAACCATTTTATATTAGGAATATTTACGATGCACACACCAAACACATTATCTCCAACAAATCATAATTCAAAGTTAACGTTGGCACGAGACTCACGGCCATCGTACCCATGAGCCCGTCGGACATCCACAGGTGGCTAACCACGATTCGTGATACGCACACACACGGCAATACGTATCCCTAGAGGTCCCGTCGGACCGTCCCTAGGTGAACATACACATATCTCTCCACAACAACCACATATAGCCATAATTCAAATACTAGAACATGTAAACAAATGTAAAGTACTTGCCTTTGAGACATTCTCGAAGTAACAGAGATGAAACACGACTACGAGCGGTCGGGTGGAAAGCGGCGTTCTGAGCGAAGGATCAAGCACAACCACGAGGAAGCAGCGAGAATGAACCTAACGATTCGAATAGCACAATCACAACCACTTCTAAACGATTACGGAAATGGAATACACCCGAAAACCCGCCTACGATTCATGTATATTCATACCAAAATAACAACGAGGTGGACCACAACCAAACCCTTTCGATTTACAAATCCACAAAATATCCATGAATCCGTAGGAAAACTAAAGATACTAACAATATCAATCGTATACATCATGAATCCACCAACAAAACGGAACGAATCGGAAGAAAAACCCAAAACCCCCAAATTAATCGAAATAGGGTTTTAGAGCATTACCTTGGAAGATTCGAGTACTAAGATCCGTAGAACGCGCGTTAGATTGATTTCCCGAGCTTCACAACCGAAAAGAAATGATGGAAATCGATTCCCGGATGAAGAACTCTCCCCCTCTATACCCTCTCTCTCGCGACGCAGATGAAAAATGGGGATGGAAATGGCCGATTTCGCCTAATAAAGACGAACTGCACAGTTGACCGCTTCGTGTGCGCGGCACGGCAAAGTGTGCCGCGGCACGAGCGAAAATACTCCCGAGGTTTTCGCGTTGTGCGCGGCACGGCTGCGTGTGCCGCGGCACAGTCTGATTGGGTTTTGGTCGCGGAAGACACGAGTGTGCCGCGGCACCGGATAGGTGTGCCGGCAGCTGCTGTGCGCGGCACCGGATGGGTGTGCCGCGGCACAGTCTGATTGTCCGACCAACATTGGAGAAATTTGTGTGCCGCGGCGCACGCACCTTGTCTTGCGGCCCACACCCCATCTTGGGTCCAAAATGATAAAAATAATCCGGAAAGAGAATAAAGCGATAGGAATCAATATTTGGGGACCAACAACACGCAATGGATCCATGGCAACCCGAAGCGGCGGTTCCGCACAACAACAACGAGGATACTGATTCAACGGTTTGTGAAAGGACACGCCGAAAAGTACACGAGGTCACTACGATCAAGAAATACACCAAAACGAAAATACAAGGGAAAGAAAAATACGGATATTACATTCTACCCCTCTAAAAATAAGTTTCGTCCCGAAACTTAAGAAACAAACAACTCGGGTACCTAGCACGCATGCTATCCTCGGTTTCCCAAGTTGCTTCCTCGGCCGTGTCTCGACCCTTTGCACCTTGACCAAAGGTATGGTCTTATGCCTCAATCGTTTCTCACGATGCTCCAAAATCTTCAAAGGCGCTCCTCAAAAGTAACATCTTGAGAATATCAATCTCGCCATAGTCGATGACGTGACTAGGATCCGAACATATTTCCTCAACGGGAAACATGAAAAATGCTATGAACATGACTCAAAGCCGGAGGTAACGCCAACGGTACGCCAACCCACCTACTCGCTCGAGGATCTCAAAGGGGCCGATAAATCTCGGACTCAACTTCCCTTTCTTCCCAAAACGAAAAACTCCCTTCGTCGGCGACACCTTTAGCAAAACGTGGTCTCCCACCTCGAATTCCAAAGGTCGACGACGGACGTCGGCATACGACTTCTGTCGACTCTGGGCGGTCAACATCCGTTCTCGAACTAATTCTATCTTCCGTCTCGTCTCTAACACGACATCCGGCTCAGTCCCGACCAAATCGGACGCCTCATTCCAACAAATAGGTGATCGACATCGCCGCCCATAAAGTGCCTCATACGGTGCCATCCGAATCGACGCGTGCCAACTGTTGTTGTACGTGAATTCGATCAGCGGCAAATGTTCCTCCCAGTCACTACTCCAGTCGAGAGCACAAGCACGCAACAAGTCCTCGAACGTCTGGATAGTGCGTTCCGACTGTCCATCGGCGGGATGAAAAGAGGTACTCAATTAAACGGTACCCAACGCCTTATGCACTTTGCCAAAAGTGCGATACGAAGCGGCCATCACGATCCGAAGCGATAGACTTGAAGTACCGTGAAGTCTCACAACTGTGCGATAAATATACGGGCGACTTCTCCGGCCCCAAGTGTCCTTGATGCCCGAAAATGTGCGACTTGGTGAGACGATCGACAATCACCCACACCATATTCATACCGGTCTTCGTTCTCGGTAAGCTCGTGACAAAATCCATAGAGATGTCCTCCCACTTCCATTCGGAGCGAAGTGGTTTCAATAATCCGGTGGCCGATGCTCGATCTTGACTTGTGACAAGTTAAACACTTAGCCACAAACCGAACTACCTCTTTCTTCATATCGTTCCACGAAATTTTTCCTCGTATCTATATACATTTTACTCGAGCCGGATGGGTGAGTAAGGTGACGCATGAGCCTCTCGCATAATACTCTGTCTCATTTCCGAGTCGTTGAACACACAACCGACCTCGGAATCTCAACACTCCGTCCTCATGAATAACGAATCCAGGGCTTTCCCCTTCTCTACACTCTCCATTTGAATAAACATCGGGTCCTCCAACTGTCCCGATTTAATGTCCTCGACCGAGAGACGAAGAAATCTCAAGAGTACGCATCGCCGGAACTCTCTGGCGGCACAACCTCAATGCTCAACCTCGTAAACTCACGCTGAAGTCCCGATGGCCGTGAGTAACTCAAGTGCCGATGCGATACGATTTCGGCTCAAGGCATCTGCTACCACATTAGCCTTGCCGGATGATAGAGGATCTCAAGATCGTAATCCTTAATCGATTCCAACCATCTCCTCTGTCTCATATTAAGCTCTTTTGCGTGAAAATGTACTTGAGGCTCTTGTGATCGGTGAAAATCGACACGGCGAGCCATACAAGTAATGACGCCTTGATTTTCAACGCAAACACAATCTGCGGCCAACTCAAGATCGTGCGTAGGGTAATTCAATTCATACGGTTTCAACCGACGGAAGCATAAGCAATCGTCCTCCGTCTTTGCATAAGTACGCATCCGAGCCCTTGGCCCGAAGCATCACTATAAACCGAGAAACCATCATTACCACTCGGTAAAGCCAAAACAGGAGCGGTCGTCACCGCTTCTTCAACTCCTCAAAACTATTACGCCTCTCATCGGTCCACACAAATTTCTCGACACGTAACAATCGAGTCGGAGGTCGAGCAAGTTTAGAGAACCCCTCGGCAGACCTACGGTAATACCGGCTAACCCCGAAAGCTGCGAACCTCTTTCACGTTCTTGGCGGCGCCCAATCCAACACTGCCTCTACCTTATGTGGGTCTACCCGAACACCCTCGGCCGAGACCACATGGCCAGAAACATAACTTCCGTAACCAAAACTCGCACTTTGAGAACTTCGCAAGCAGATCTTTGAGTTCTCAAAATATCTAACACAATATGCAAATGACGGCGTGTTCCTCCTCGCTTCTCGAGTAAATCGGGATGTCGTCGATAAAAGCGACTACACACTTATCGAGGTACTCGATAAAGACTTTGTTCATAAGTTGCATGAACACGGTGTAGTGCGTTAGTTAGCCCAAAAGGCATAACCACAAACTCGTAGTGACCGTATCTCGTCCGAAAGGCCGTCTTCGGGATATCGGTATCCTTCACTCGGGTGATAATACCCGATCTCAAATCAATCTTGAAAACACGGTCGCTCCTTGCAACTGATCAAACAAGTCATCAATCCTCGGGAGCGGATATTTGTTTTTGATGGTCACTTTGTTTAACTCTCGGTAGTCGATACACAAACGAAGTGACCCATCCTTCTTCTTTACGAATAGGGGGTGCGCCCCAAGGCGAAGCTCGGTCGAATATATCCCATGTCTAGCAACTCTCCCAATTGTTTCTTCAACTCAAGCATCTCGGCGGGCGCCATCCGGTATGGCGTCTTAGAGATAAGTCTTTGCCGGCTCTAAATCGACGGCAAATTCAACCTCTCGGTCCGGTGGCAAACCTGGCAACTCATCTGGAAAAACGTCAGGATACTCACATACTACCGGAATAGACGAGAGTTCGACTCCCTCTTCTTTCGATCTCAAAGCGTAACACCAATAACCCGTGCAACCTCCTCGAAGAAGTCTCACCGCCCTCAAAGCGCTGATCAGTAATCTCTGGCTACCCCGCTTACGCCCCACAAAAGAATGCTCGGTACCATCAGAGGCTAACATCGAAACAGTCCTCGTTCTATAATTCATGATCGCCCCATGACGGTCCAGCCAATCCTCACCCAGAATCAAATCCTCATCTCTAATATCTACCACAATCGTTAGAAGGCCAAACCCTCGCGATACTCACTGGAAAATCTCTAACCTCACGATCCCCCACGATGCTATCCCCACTAGGAAGTTTAACAACAAAAGGCTCACAAGTAACAAGGCAATCAACATGCAGGCGACGCACACAATCCATAGATATAAAAGAATGCGTAGCACCATAATCGAACAATACGGAAACAGGATGATCAAGGATGTGGACGGTACACTGTGGCCGTCGCGTCGGGATCTCCGCTCGTCTCATCTCATACACGGGCGGAGCAGGACCACTGCACTAGACGCTCCCCCTCTAGAAGGTGACCACGACCTCGACCTCTACCAAAACTTCTGCTGCCGGTGAGAGCTGTCGGTGCTGATTCACACTCGGCTCTCCTGCACTGGAGCAGATATCCGAGTAGCTGGGCCCGAGCCGCATCCGTACAAAACTTAGCACGGTGACCCATACGACCACAAGCAAGACACGCGATCGGAGGCCTAACACACTCACTCATCAAGTGGCCCGGACGACTGCAGTTGACGCACGTAGGACCACGAACGGAACCAGAGGGAGCAGATCTAGAACCGTGTCCTCGACCAACCGATGGCGGCCCGACTCCGAAGACTCGCGAACAGGTGAGTCCTCGGATACCCTCTGACTTGCCTCCCAACCGGCCGATGGTTTTCTGTTTCTTTCCTTCGGTTGCCGTCTCTGTCGCAGAAAACGACATCTCATAAGCCATCGCTTTAGTCTGATAGTCCTTCCAAGTCGTGCTCTCCCGTCCTGACATGTAGTGGCGCACTCTCGGTTTCATCCGCATGTCAAAGTGGCGGATCTTATCGAGCTCATCGCGGACTTGGTTCCTCACGTAATGTAATTGCCGATTGTAGTCTTTGATGGCTTGAGATATAGGTACATCTTGGGGCTTAGCCTCAAAGAAGGCTCGGATCCTCCCCTCTTTCATGGCCACGGCACTCGTCTTCCATCGGATCCGGAACTCGCCCACGTAGTTGCCCAGGCCACGCGGTTTCACCGCCCTGCCACCACGTCGCCTCCTTGGCGAGGAAATCTTGAGCAATGGGTACTTTCCTCTCCTCGGGGCAATTAGCGACCTCAAACACTTTCTCTATCTCGAGCAGCCCAATTCTCCCAACGGAAGGGTGGAAGCACCATCAAGCTGCGGAGGACGCATATGAATCACGTCTGAAGTAGTTTATCATTACGGATCCAGTGGCGGGCGGGTTGGCATTAGCATGGCCGACTGTAGCGGCTGAGTCGATGGCGTCATCGGTTCGCTACTTGCCGCAATATGTTGGCCACTCCAACATTCTCATGAGCATTAGGAGCTAGCAGGTAGTCCTGTGACCTCCGGAACTAGGGAACAGCATTCGACAAAGAGGGCATCGCGAATCGGTTCCCAGTGATCGGACATGGCCGCCCCACCGCGGCGCCACGTCCCCTACCGCGTCGCGACCGCGTCGCGTCCTCTACCGATAGGAATTACGAAGGAGCAACGGTTAAGTACAATTCAAGCGAAACGCAAAGATACTAAGACAGAAATAGAACAAAGCGGTGAAACGAGTCAAGTTAGGGAAACTTACGAGCACCGCGTCTTGAGATGATGGCATAACGGTGATCTTGTCCCAAAAGCGACACTTAACTAGACCCCGAATAACCAAGCGGCCTAGGTATCCATAAACCTAAGCTCGATACCATATTCGTAACACCCCAGGCATTCGGGGCATATTACGGTAGTGGACCCCACCTTTGTGGAATCCACCCGGCTAACATACCAATAAGACCTTTGCCAACGACAACAAATTATCAATAAAATGACGACTCAAAATAAAAGACTACAATCCGACCAATAGGATCGACAACAATCCATTTCCCAAAAGCGGGAACACAACATTGACGATTTTACAAAAGAAGTACTCGAGTACTTAAACCAATTTTTATAATACATAAATCCCAAAATCGGACATCAATAACAATAACAAGCGGACATGACACCGAAATTCATTTCTTGGACAATATCATGCTTGCCCATCATCCTCATACGGCTCGAGTGCTCGCTTGTCCCGCGATCAATACGAAATACAAAAGTATTTCCCCATTTAAGGGTTAGCGACAAGCGCTAGTGCAAGTACAATCCATTTGAACTACATTCTAATCGGATGAATATATGCGCCAAAAAAAAGTCATTTTAGAAACCATTTTATATTCCGAATATTTACGATGCACACACCAAACACATTATCTCCAACAAATCATAATTAAAAGTTAACAGTTTGCACGATACTCAAGGCCATAGTACAAAGCAGAGCCAAGTCGGACATCCATGGGTGGCTAACCACAGTTCGTGATACGCACACACACGGCAATACGTATCCCTAGAGGTCCCGTCGGACCGTCCCTAGGTGAACATACACATATCTCTCCACAACAACCACATATAGCCATAATTCAAATACTAGAACATGTAAACAAATGTAAAGTACTTGCCTTTGAGACATTCTCGAAATGTGAGAGATGAAACACGACTACGAGCGGTCGGGTGGAAAGCGGCGGTTCTGACGAAGGATCAAGCACAACCACGAGAAGCAGCGAGAATGAACCTAACGATTCGAATAGCACAATCACAACCACTTCTAAACGATTACGGAAATGGAATACACCCGAAAACCGCCTACGATTCATGTATATTCATACCAAAATAACAACGAGGTGGACCACAACCAAACCCTTTCGATTCCGTACAAATCCACAAAATATCCATGAATCCGTAGGAAAACTAAAGATACTAACAATATCAATCGTATACATCATGAATCCACCAACAAAGCGGAGCGAATCGGAAGAAAAACCCAAAACCCCAAATTAATCGAAATAGGGTTTTAGAGCATTACCTTGGAAGATTCGAGTACTAAGATCCGTAGAACGCGCGTTAGATTGATTTCGAGCTTCACAACCGAAAAGAAATGATGGAAATCGATTCCGGATGAAGAACTCTCCCCCTCTATACCCTCTCTCTCGCGACGAATGAAAAATGGGGATGGAAATGGCCGATTTCGCCTAATAAAGACGAATCGCACAATTGGCCAGCCGTGTGCGGCACGGCCAAAGTGTGCCGCGGCACGAGCCGAAAATACTCCCGAGGTTTTCGCGTTGTGCCGCGGCACGGCTGCGTGTGCCGCGGCACGGCACTGATTAGGTTTTGGTCGCGGAAGACACGAGTGTGCGCGGCACGGATAGGTGTGCGCGGCCTTGCTGTGTGCCGCGGCACGGATGGGTGTGCCGCGGCACACGGATGATTGTCAGACCAACATTGGAGAAATTTGTGTGCCGCGGCGCACGCACCTTGTGCCGCGGCCCACACCCCATCTTGGGTCCAAAATGATAAAAATAATCCGGAAAGAGAATAAAACGATAGGAATCAATATTTGGGGACCAACAACACGCAATGGATCCATGGCAACCCCGAAACGGCGGTTCCGCACAACAACAACGAGGATACAGTTCAACAGTTTGACAGAAAGGACACGCCGAAAAGTACACGAGGGTCACTACGATCAAGAAATACACCAAAAACGAAAATACAAGGGAAAGAAAAATACGGATATTACACGCATACCCAAAACATATTCTCTCGTTGGCACTAAATTTCGTCATTTAATATACATATGACAATTATTATGAATATAGATATTCAATTAGTGATGTCATCACCACATTTTTCTATGGGTCATTGGACGCGAATATCTATATGAAAGTCCCTGACGGACTTGAGGTTCCTAAAGTAATAGGAACGTGAAATTCGCAACATGTACTATTTTGAGTTATAAATATTTATACATTTTGAAATAGTCTGGTGGATCAACCGACTAAGTGAATTCCTCCTGAAGAGGATATATGTGAATTATTTGAACTCGTGTCTAAATACAAGTTCAAAATGAAAAACTTAGATAAAACTAAGTATTAGTATTGTCTCGACTTGTAGATCGAGCATATATGATGGAAAGTTTTTATCCATTTAGCTACCTAAAGGTTGTCTTACCACTTGAAGTGGATACCGACTCATATAGATCTCAAGAAAATAACAAAGATATAAGAGGACCAGAAGTTCCGTACTTGTATGCTATTGAAGCATTACATCAGGCCTGATATACAAATTGAAGTTAACATGCTAGCAAAATTTAATATTTCTCCAAGAAGGAGAATGTGGAATGGTGTTAACCATATTGGTTTATTACATGAAAGAGATCGAGATTCGATATTGGTGGCTATTGGGGATTATGATTTCATATTTGTTCTCATACTGCCTATTTATTATGATGATAAATATTTTCCATTTATGTGTTGCATATAATGTTTGGGCAAGTAAGATGAAACTTATTTCTACACGAGCTTCTGAAGAGCAATAATGATAATCTAGCAGATTTATTCAATAAATCTCTCCATGTCTGAAAATTATATTCATGGTATTTGAGTGCAAGATTGTTATCTTGAGGGGGAGAAGTGATAACTTTTAAATTAGCTTGAAGATTATGTCGACCCTGAAGGTCAAAAGGTCCTGAAGACCAAATGGTTGTACTCTTTTTCCCTTTCTAAGTTTTTTCCCACCGGGTTTTCTTAGTTAAGGTTTTTAACGAGGCAACCAATGCAACACATGAGCAAATTTATACTGTGTACTCTTTTTCTCTATCGGTTTTTTCCCACAGGGTTTTTCCGAAGGAGTTTTGATGAGGCATGAACATCATAATATTCAAGAGGAAGTATTGTATGAAGACGATATCACTTGTATCTCAAAGGTAGATACATCAAATATTCACTTTAGTGATTAATTGGCGAACTTATTCACAAAGACGTTGCCGACATCAACATTCAGAAGACTAGTACACAAGATCGGAATGCGTTAACTCAAAGATTTTATGTAATCGATTTCAGGGGGAGTAGCTGTACTCTTTTTCCTTCGATCGGGTTTTTTCCCACTGGGTTTTCCCGACAAGGTTTTAATGAGGCAGCATGTATTAAAGGTCATTCAAGGGGGAGTGTTGTAATTAATGTATTTAATAATGAATGACCTTTATACCCCTGAAACCCTAGATGTGTACCTATAAATAAAGGCCTTTGGCCCTCATAAGAATACACACATTATTCTTCTTCTCTTCCAATTTCTCTCTTTTTCTCTCATGTTTATAACAGAAACATATTTTTTTAATTTTGGGTTTTTTAGTCAGTTAATATTATAATATACATAACACAAAATATTAATATTAAAGAATATTACATTATTAAAAATTTAATTTGCAAATAAACCTTTTTACTAGATAAACCATACTCTCAAAATAAACTCCTAGACCAAGTCAAAGTGATTATAATATAAAGCTCACCTTCAAGAAAATAGCCTCAGCATCAGGCACACTTAGAAACATATCTCCAGCAACATGCTCCACACCTGTTTAATCAATCATCATAATGACATAATATATACAATTGCTAAAAAAAGGTCAGGACAATATAAGTTATAATAATAATAATAATAATAATAATAATAATAGTAAAAGAAGTATTTGCATAAAATAGGCTCAACAGTTTCTATTGGACACACATGCTAGGATTGGGATGGGATAGAGCCGAGCAGAAATTTTTGAGACCAAACTTGAACCCAAATTTTTCGGGTTGAGTCGAGCCGGGCTTTTTGAAAATGTAAACCTGAAGTGAGCTCGACTTGTTCTGGCTCGAGTAGGAATTTCGGGTTTTTTCCGGCTTATTCAAAATAAAATGTGTCAATCATGATATGTTCGAAAAAATCACAAAGATTATATTTTTCTTTTTTTTTTGGTGTGTGTGTGTGGGGGGTGAGATTTTTTCGAAGATGTGTTCAAAAAAGTATTGCACAACCTATAAATTCGCTTTTTGGGGGTTTTGGCTTTTCGGAAAACTAGGCCCGAGCTCGGCTCGAAAATTCTTACTTCGGGCCGAATTCGATCCAAACCAATCTTATTTTTGTCGAAGCCCGGGTTCGGTTTTGAGCCTTTTCAATCCGGACCCTTATTTTCGAGCCTAAAATCATAGTCTTAACGTGCGCACGCACACATTATAGAAATGATAGAATTTCATTAACCTGGATAAGATGGAGCATGTCGAATAACATGAGGCAAATCAAAATTAATTCCCGTGATCGAAGGATACTTGGAAATGATCATGTTGAGTGTTGTTCCTGTTCCTCCACCAACATCCACAATCGATTTCAAGCCCTTAAATCCATCATATGTTTCAAGAACTTCCTTCATGATAATGGTGGAATGATCGGACATTGCGTCGTTAAATAACCTGTTAAGCCTTTCATCTGTTCCCAGGTACTCAAACAGACTCATTCCATATGCCTTGTGGAATGGGACTCCTCCATCAACAACAGCATCTTTAAGTTTTCCCCTGTCATTAAAATCGATCAACCAGGTGGGACCTTTGATCTATTATATACTTCCTCTGTTCTATTATTATTGCAACGTGTTGACTATTACACTATTCACATACTGTTTTTTGATCATTTTTTGTGATTCATACATATGAAAAAATATAGTCATGTGAGATCTTGTTAGATTCACCACGAAATATACTTTCAAAATATCAAATTTTTATAATTTTTAAAAATAAATAATTAAAGATATTAATAATTAAAGTTGTGCATTGGCAAGCGTGAAAGTCCAAATGTTGCAATTATAGTAGAACAGAGGTAGTATAATTAACTATTTTTTTTTGTGAAGAACACAACAAACACATATAATATTACTCTATATATATATATTAGTAGGGATTGACTATGGTGGAAACACCCTTAATGGTGAAATCTAGAACCCAATTGCATTATTAAGTAATTTCATTGCATATTTGTTATTATTTGTTGCGTCGTGGTCATTTAGTATATGCAACAAATAATGCAATAAAAAAACACATAAATGCATATAATTCTACTCATCTACGGCCGTTAGATCACTAATATCAATGGCCTACAAAATTTTCTAGATTTCACAAGGTAATTAGTTTTCATATGATCTGTTTTCTATATTAGTATATATACAAAGAAAGCCAAAAACTATTAACAACAATGTGGCAGCTATGGATTAAGCATCCCCACAACAAAATACACACATTATATATATATATATATATATATATATATATATATATATATATATATATATATATATCAGGGCCGGTCCTAGCGTTTCTCATGCCCTGGGCGAAAAGGTCAAAAAGTGCTCCCATATTTAAAAACTACAAAACAAAAAAGCATATTATTTTTAAGGATCAATTTTTGTTACTATCATTAAATGATAATGTGTTCTTCGTAATACATATCTTATAATTATATAGTATCATAATGTTATATCAAGTTAAATGATCTTTAGAGACTTGCATATAATGATAGTTGTGCTCAGACTAAAAGTATACAACTATATATGATGTTTAAGTCATCTTAAAACATAGAAAAACTTAATACTATATTTGTATCATATTTTTAATAATTTAAACATACTTAAATAGCGAGTGTTATGTAGTTTAAACAGTCCTATATAGCTTTAGGCAACATACCACACTATGGGTGACAACAATACTGGATTCACAAGATTCTATATCTAAAAATATATAAAACAAATAATAACCTCCAATAATCATATTTTATGACTGTGGAAATCACAAAAATTAATTAAAACTGTGTAGTAATTTAAAATTATTTCATACATGACTTGATTTTAGAAAGTATAACAAAAGATATTTGTGGTTTCGAGTTGAAATTAATTAGTAATCTAAATTGTTTCATGTAGAATTTAAATATTATCACAAGATTTTTCAAAGCAAAAATACATAAGAAGTATTAATTGTTGAATATGACTAATTTTATTTTACTTCAGATAAATAAGTGTTGTCATCAAAACAAGACAAATATTTAAGAAAAAAGAATTATAGAAAAATAAATGAATCGATAACAATAGTAATATAATTAACTAAAAGAAAAACATCCAAGAGTATCATTAGCCTAGTGGTAAAGAAGTGTTTATCTATCCTAAAGGTCCATGATTCAAGTCTTGTTGGCAACACTTTAATTTTTTTTTGCTAGTAATAACATCATTGGGCCTAAAATTGATGTCCCTTGGGCTTTGATGCCCTGGGCCGTTGCCCGCCCCGCCCACCCATATATATATATATATATATATATATATATATATATATATATATATATATATATATAGAGAGAGAGAGAGAGAGAGATTGGTTGAAATGGGATGAAGTCCTAAAAAATGTAGGTTCAAAGTACATTTAGGGTGCGTTTGGCATAGCGTATGGAATTGGAGAGAAATCAATTCCAGAGAAATGATTGCAGAGAAAGAGAATTGGTCAGGGGAATAGGAATTGACTATCCTGTTTGGTAGCACAGAGAATTCAGCAGAGAAATGCAACGGAGAATCATTTCTCTTGGTGGTGGCGGTGGTGGCGGCGGTGGTGGTGGCGGCGGTGGTGGTGGCGGCGGTGGTGGTGGCGGCGGCGGTGGCGGTGGTGGCGGTGGTGGAGGTGGCGGTGGTGGTGGTGGCGGTGGCAGCGGCGGTGGTGGTGGCGGCGGCGGTTGTGGTGGTGGTGGCGGTGGCGGGGTCGGTGGTGGCAGCGGTGGTCGGTGGTGGCGACGGTGGTGGTGGCGGCGGTGGTGGTGGTGGCGACGGTGGTGGCAGCGGTGGTCGGTGGTGGTGGTGGTGGCGGCGGTGGTGGTGGTGGCGACGGTGGTGGCAGCGGTGGTCGGTGGTGGTGGTGGTGGCGGCGGTGGTGGTGGCGGCGGCGGTGGTCGGTGGTGGCGACGGTGGTGGCAGCGGTGGTCGGTGGCGGCGACGGTGGTGGTGGCGGCGGTGGAGGTGGTGGCGATGGTGGTGGCGACGGTGGAGGTGGCAGCTGTAACACCCCCAAAACCGTATGGGAATATTACACGCCGTAAACCCTTTCCGCAAGGATCTACCAGGCTAAACGTCCATAAACAATCAAATGCTTGCCCGTCCAGGGTCAAACAATATAATAATACAGACCGTCAAGGTCACTTACACATAAACACACAGACCGATGAGGTCACACAACTCTATCAACAGGACTGACTAACAACATTACCCACACAGGGGTCGAAATACAATACAAATGAAGACCGAATCAACTCTAACAATACAACTAAACTCTACCAACTCTCAACTCTTGATTAGTATCGCACTCGTCATCCTCTTGTGCCAATCCCGTGATCGCTCCTAACTGCATGTACGTGGACGCAAAATGACATCCACCCCCGACACGGGGTTAGTAAAACTCCACGCTTTACTAGTGCAAGTATCAAATCATACGAAATGTAACAAGCAATTAATAATCAAGTATCAAATATTCCCGGGAGGTTTTCACAAGAGAAGATAAGCTATGAAGCCTTCGAAAATAAGATTATCATCTCGGGAATTTTTAGAATTTCAAAACCTTAAGACCTCATGTCCTGATTCACAAAACCTTTCGAAAAACTTAAGGGCCTTAACCCAAAACTCGTTTCATAATTCAACAGTTTACAATACCGGAAACATTTCCATAAATCTCGTGGGGCTCGGCCCAACATTATTTCTTAAAACTTTTCCTTTAAAAACTTTGATTTGAAAAGTATCATGCTCATGACACCGTGATCCACTGTCACGTGTCTCCGTAGGTTCAACAACCCGCACGGACTACATCACGCACAATTAAACAAACATAACCAATTCCGACACCGTGATCCACTGTCACGTGTCTCCGTAGGTACAACAACCTTCACGGACTTTTAACCAAACATAAACTATTCAGACACCGTGATCCACTGTCACGTGTCTCCGTAGGCATAACAACCCGCACGGACTATATCAATCACAACAATCACACACACAGTCCTGACACCGTAGTCCACTGCCACGTGTCACCGTAAGCCCCGTCGAGCTCACCCGGTTGACGACCGTGTCCGAAACTCATGGTCCACCGCCATGCGTTACCGTAGGCCTCGTCAAAGACGACGATTGGACCTCGCACCTCACTAAGTTCTGATCCCGTAGTCCACTGCCACGAATCCTCGTAGGTCCCGTCGAACCAACACGAGTGAACTTAGCGGTCACACATATTCACATTCACATTCACATTACATACAACAATGAGCACAATTGATCAATCACATTGATCACCACCAAATCGTACATCACCTGCACATAACACAATCTCAACACTCGCAACGACTATCGTCAATCAACGACACATATCCAACATAACACACGCTCGGTACACATTACATTACACAACCAAGTGTACGACCGTCCCATATGTACGGCGCAATCCTGCACAAATGGCACAACGCCTAACACGTATACTAATATAACAATATTATCGCAAAGCCTTCAAATTACGGAAAACACAACCAACTCAAACGGGACATATTTACGAAGGCAAGCAAAGTCATTATACATCTCATACGTAATTACTAGTCGCAAGATACAAGTCGTATAGTAAGATACTTGCCTTAATAACCGCTACCAAACGCTCCGAAGAACACGGTTCGACCGGAAGCTCGGACCCAAGAAGACAACGAACGAAAGGGTTCCGACTCGAGTTCTTCACAAGAATTCGACCCTAACAACATATAATCAATAAATCATCGATCATACGAGGAAGAATAATCGTAGAACGCCCGAAAACCCCTCTATGACATTTTACCGGACACCTTCAAGGCGTCGATCAAGAACTCGACCAAAATAACGAATCGATACGATCCAACCATGGAATAACAAGGAAAATGATATAATACATCTAAATAATCATCAATCCATCACAATCCTAAGTTAAAACGGATTAAACGGACAAATCGAACAAAATCCCCAAAACTATATTTTAGGAAAACTTGCCTTGATTCGGTCGATCGGAGCAAGTTATGGAAGGATTAATCGATGTTATGAACTTCAAAACTTCATGGATTTAACCCCTAACAACATCCCTCCATGATCATCAAAGCTCCACCGCGGAAGAGGAAGAAACGAGTGAGAAAAATGAAGAAAAACCCGATCACTGGGCCTTAAATAGCCGACAGACTCGACCGTGTCCGACACGGTTGTGGCGCGATGGCAGCGAGGACTCGACCGTGTCCTTCTAGACACGGTCGCGCCGCCGAGGGGCCTACCGATAGTGACCTGTCCGCGGCGCTCGGCATTGACTCGACCGTGTCCTGGAACACGGTCGGGCCTCTGGGCAGTCGCTTCCGGCTTATCCGGAAGAGTTCGGCTCGGCCGTGCCAGACGACACAGTCGGGTCCTGAGGCGAGACTTCCGGCTTATCCGGACGAGTGCAGCACGGGCCGTGTCGGACGACACGGCCGAGTTCGGCCGTGATGATCGGCCAATAACGAGCGGGTGAGCTAAAACGACCATAACTCTCTCGTCCGGACTCCGATTGACTCACCGTTCGAACCATTGGAAAGCTAACTCGATGCTCTATAATATTGCAAAGATTCAGAATTTTTTGGAGTTACCAAAAATTAATGGTGATCTAACAAAGTCGAACTCATACTTAGAAAAGTCGTTTAGTAATCCTGAATTCAACAAAACGACACCGAAACCCGAACCTGAATACGAACCGAAGATACGGTTACGAAGTACTCACAAAGACGAATCTAAGAGCTAGTAGAACACACGATTCCGACCACCCGAAGGCTCGAAATTCGACAACGGAAGGTAATTACCCCAAACTTTGGGAAATTACGAAAATGGCCCAAATGCCCGAAAATCACCATACGACAACGAATAATCAAACCGAAGCTCACAACACGTATAACAACGTTAAATGAACTTACGAAAAACCCCAAACGACAGTTTCGAACGAGATTCGCAAGAACCGAACTCAAGCGCGGAAAAGTCGCTAAAAAGCACGGAACTTAACAAAGCAGCACCGAAACGAACTCGGATGACAAAAGTGCAGAATTAAATATTCTCCGAATGACGAAACGGTCATGAGAGAGTCACAAACAGACTCACCAAAGAAGAAATTTACCGAAAATCGAAAATTGCGGATATTACATTCTACCCTCCTTAAAAGAAGTTTCGTCCCGAAACTTAAAACAAGTAGGGAGGAGAAATATTCCGCCAGGCAAAACTCAACAAGATACACAAGAATGCGTAACTAACGCCCAACAACGAAATGTTACAAACAACGCAAAGGAATATACGGCGTGAAAACACGCTCCACGGCGACCAACACAACGTCGCCGTTAGGGATATAATAAAACCAACAAATGACAAGCGTTATCAAACGAATAATATGGCCAAGTCAATTATCCGACAATCACAAAACACAACGAACGAAAATCAATATGATTGACCATCCCAACGGTACATCAATCAAAACGCGAGCCAACCGCTGAACAAATACGGAATCCCACCGCCCAAGGGTTGGAAGATCGAAAACGAGACTAATTTCCCGAACTTAAGGGAATTAGGAAGGAGCCTGAATGCTCAACAATCACGAAACAAGAACAAAAACCGAACAAGCAAACGATCGAGACAACAGGGATCGAACAATCATGTCCGAAACACGAAGGATAATAAAATTCAAACAACAACTCCCAGGATGATCTGGTGAGAACTACAAGACATGCATTCCCATAAGATCCATAGGAAAGGGAATAGCGATTGCAAAGTCACAGCGACAAACGAGTTATTCCAAAACAATACCACACTCGTTCGATCAACAAAAGCAAGGGGCAGGACAAGCTCAGAAATGTCAACGAACATAATGAGTCGACAGAGTCGAAAACACAAGAGTTCCAAGACCGATCCACTTCGAATAAAAGAACTATTAGAACCCGATGATGTCACTCCCGAACAAGGTTCACAAGAATCGAATTGAACCCAAAATGTCACATCGATAACCAGATCGACCCACAACAAGATCACGCTGCTCAAACGATGAAACCGAAATACGTAACAAGTTCATAAAGTATCAACGAACACGACGAGTCGATAGACTGAGAAAGAGGAAATGCGTAAGTCAAAACGATACGGGCATTACATTCAACCTCTTATAAAAGAAATGTCGTTCCCGCAACTCACAACAAGCGGAGTAAGGTGACAACACAAAAAGCAAACGATAGAAATATCTCCCATGGGCCTCTCGATCCGATCCTCATATCTTTATCGAAGCTCGCGCCCGAAAGACTCGGAACCCAACTCGCAAAATCGGATCCTGTGTCTCTCGGGTCCACACTTGAAAAGCGCATCGACGAGAAGGATAATTGGCACGTACATGCTCCGGCACAATACGCTCGAAATGCCTCGGCTCGGCATATCGAAAATACAGATGCTAGATACAATGGAACATAACACCGCAAAACAACATACCGAGATGCCAACTCGGATAATAAAGAATCATAACACATATCATATACAACGATTACCATCGTAAAGTAATACACACACAAACACTACAACAACGACAGATCGTTCGCGACATCAACGGCCCGAACGATAATCAGCACATAATTACAAACATTATGAAACAATCACACATGTACACAAACGTACAAACCCAAGCTTCAACATCTCACACTCGTGCGACAACACGCAAATCGCCACGAGGCGATAAACAGTAAACACCAGTTCACACCTCTCACAGAGGGCTAGTACAGCAAATGCGTGGCAACGCCTCGATGTTCATGCCACTAATTCGATCATACTCGGGAGGAACATCAAAACGACAAAGCAAAAATCATACATACATTCCCAAACGCAAACGGGAATTGATAGGTTTTAAAAAAAAACAAGAAATAAAAACTACCTTTTGAAAATAATTTAGAAAAACACCGGCTGATCTTGAGTATCACCTTTCAAAAAAAATGTACAAACGTGAAACATCGTTATCGAGACTTTGGAAAACCATTTCGCATTTGAGAAAAATGAGGACACTTTCTCTTAGTGGAAAACTTTCAGAATATTCGACCCTCGGGTCTAAGTAAAAGTGTTTATAAAACATTGAAAAATATCTCAAAACATTTTGGTCCTCGAGGTAGAAGAATTCGGAAACATATCGTGGCACCTTGGAAGTACCATGAGAAAACAATTCATTTTAAACGTACGTCTCGAAATTTATTTCTAGGATACTCAAGATTTTCAAAGATAATTCAATGGGCTAGAATGCCCAAAATCTCGATAATTACACGGAACATTATAGTGTTGTGGGTCCCTACGAACCCACCAGATAAAAACTATTTACAAAAACGCCAAAAGGGCCGATGACGGTAATATTTCAAAAACTCACAAAAGCCATTTACAAAATACTAAATACCGTCATAAGAATTTCGCCAAAACGATCAAGGCCATAATGTCAAAACTCGGTTAAGGGAATCGATTTTCAAAATAAAACTCAGTCGCCGATACCTTTTCGAAATCCATCAAGGTTTACAACTTCCACACCATACCACACCACCCGGTGGTTCAAAGATAAAACAATAATGTGCCCAGTTCTATACACATACTATATGCCACAAGTACTAAACACAATTATATTACACAATACTGTAAAGAAAATCATGCACCGCAATTAACTCACTAAGATAAAATCGAGATACACAGGTACTTCGCATAAAAGAGGAGACTTACATCCACAGGTCGCACGGAGGTGACGGTCGCCCACGATACCAATCTCGTCCGACAACATAACCGACACGTTGTGACTACGCACAACTCAACTTGTCACCTGATGACTCAAACGACATGACAACACATTACTCGACAAATCACGACTTGACTCGACCCTACAGCCTAGGTTTCCGCAACCTAAGATCTGATACCATAAATGTAACACCCCCAAAACCGTATGGGAATATTACACGCCGTAAACCCTTTCCGCAAGGATCTACCAGGCTAAACGTCCATAAACAATCAAATGCTTGCCCGTCCAGGGTCAAACAATATAATAATACTGACTGGCCAAGGTCACTTACACATAAACACATGCACCGATGAGGTCACACAACTCTATCAACAGGATCGACTAACAACATTACCCACACAGGGGTCGAAATACAATACAATAAGACCGAATCAACTCTAACAATACAACTAAACTCTACCAACTCTCAACTCTTGATTAGTATCGCACTCGTCATCCTCTTGTGCCAATCCCGTGATCGCTCCCCTAAACTGCATGTACCGGACGCAAACAGACATCCACCCCCGACACTGGGGTTAGTAAACTCCACCTGTTTTACTAGTGCAAGTATCAAATCATACGAAATGTAACAAGCAATTAATAATCAAGTATCAAATATTCCGGGAGGTTTTCACAAGAGAAGATAAGCTATGAAGCCTTCAAAATAAGATTATCATCTCGGAATTTTTAGAATTTCAAAACCTTAAGACCTCATGTCCCGATTCACAAAACCTTTCGAAAAACTTAAGGGCCTTAACCCAAAACTCGTTTCATAATTCAACATTTACAATACCGAAACATTTCCATAAATCTCGTGGGGCTCGGCCCAACATTATTTCTTAAAACTTTTCCTTTAAAAACTTTGATTTGAAAAGTATCATGCTCATGACACCGTGATCCACTGTCACGTGTCTCCGTAGGTTCAACAACCCGCACGGACTACATCACGCACAATTAAACAAACATAACCAATTCCGACACCGTGATCCACTGTCACGTGTCTCCGTAGGTTCAACAACCCGCACGGACTATTAACCAAACATAACCAATTCCGACACCGTGATCCACTGTCACGTGTCTCCGTAGGCATAACAACCCGCACGGACTATATCAATCACAACAATCACACACACAGTCCTGACACCGTAGTCCACTGCCACGTGTCACCGTAAGCCCCGTCGAGCTCACCCGGTTGGACGCACTGTGTCCGAAACTCATGGTCCACTGCCATGCGTTACCGTAGGCCTCGCTGCATCAAAGACGATTGGACCTCGCACCTCACTTAGTTATGTTCCCGTAGTCCACTGCCACGAATCCTCGTAGGTCCCGTCGAACCAACACGAGTGAACTTAGCGGTCACACATATTCACATTCACATTCACATTACATACAACAATGAGCACAATTGATCAATCACATTGATCACCACAAAATCGTACATCACCTGCACATAACACAATCTCAACATTCGCAACGACTATCGTCAATCAACGACACATATCCAACATAACACACGCTCGGTACACATTACATTACACAACCAAGTGTACGACCGTCCCATATGTACGGCGCAATCCTGCACAAATGGCACAACGCCTAACACGTATACTAATATAACAATATTATCGCAAAGCCTTCAAATTACGGAAAACACAACCAACTCAAACGGGACATATTTACGAAGGCAAGCAAAGTCATTATACATCTCATACGTAATTACTAGTCGCAAGATACAAGTCGTATAGTAAGATACTTGCCTTAATAACCGCTACCAAACGCTCCGAAGAACACGGTTCGACCGGGAAGCTCGGACCCCGAAGAAGACAACGAACGAAAGGGTTCCGACTCGAGTTCTTCACAAGAATTCGACCACTAACAACATATAATCAATAAATCATCGATCATACGAGGAAGAATAATCGTAGAACGCCCGAAAACCCCTCTATGACATTTTACGGGACACCTTCAAGGCGTCGATCAAGAACTCGACCAAAATAACGAATCGATACGATCCAACCATGGAATAACAAGGAAAATGATATAATACATCTAAATAATCATCAATCCATCACAATCCTAAGTTAAAACGGATTAAACGGACAAATCGAACAAAATCCCCAAAACTATATTTTAGGAAAACTTGCCTTGATTCGGTCGATCGGAGCAAGTTATGGAAGGATTAATCGATGTTATGAACTTCAAAACTTCATGGATTTAACCCCTAACAACATCCCTCCATGATCATCAAAGCTCCAAAGCGGAAGAGGAAGAAACGAGTGAGAAAAATGAAGAAAAACCCGATCACTGGCCTTAAATAGCCGACAGACTCGACCGTGTCCGCCCGACACGGCCGTGGCGCGCAGCGGTCGGAAGGGACTCGACCGTGTCCTGCTAGACACGGCCGCGCCGCCGAGGGGCCTACCGAGCAGTGACTGTCCGCGGCGCTCGGCATTGACTCCGACCGTGTCCTGGAACACGGCCGCCTCGCGCCGCTCGCTTATCCTAAGAGTTCGGCTCGGCCGTGCTGACGACACGGCCGGGTCCCGAGGCGAGACTTCCGCTTATCCGACGAGTACGGCACGGGCCGTGTCGGACGACACGGCCGAAGTTCGGCCGGCGTGATCGCCAATAACGAGCGGGTGAGCTAAAACGACCATAACTCTCTCGTCCGACCATTGACTCACCGTTCGAACCATTGGAAAGCTAACTCGATGCTCTATAATATTGCAAAGATTAAGAATTTTTGGAGTTACCAAAAATTAATGGTGATCTAACAAAGTCGAACTCATACTTAGAAAAGTCGTTTAGTAATCCTGAATTCAACAAAACGACACCGAAACCCGAACCTGAATACGAACCGAAGATACGGTTACGAAGTACTCACAAAGACGAATCTAAGAGCTAGTAGAACACACGATTCTGACCACCCGAAGGCTCGAAATTCGACAACGGAAGGTAATTACCCCAAACTTTGGGAAATTACGAAAATGGCCCAAATGCCCGAAAATCACCATACGACAACGAATAATCAAACCGAAGCTCACAACACGTATAACAACGTTAAATGAACTTACGAAAAACCCCAAACGACAATTTCGAATGAGATTCGCAAGAACCGAACTCAAGCGCGGAAAAGTCGCTAAAAAGCACGGAACTTAACAAAGCAGCACCGAAACGAACTCGGATGACAAAAGTGCAGAATTAAATATTCTCCGAATGACGAAACGGTCATGAGAGAGTCGTCAAAACAGACTCCGACCAAAAAAAAGAAATTTACCGAAAATCGAAAATTGCGGATATTACAGCAGCAGTGGTCGGTGGTGGCGACGGTGGTGGTGGTGGCGGCGATACCAACTCACAGAAATCAATTCTCTCCAAAAATCAGAGAAATCAATTCTCTCCAAATACAAAGGAAATCAATTCTAGGGAAATGCCATTTCATTTCTCTCCTCTCATTTCTCTCTACCAAACAAGAGAATCCATTTCCATTTCCATTTCTCTCCTCTCATTTCTCTCTACCAAACACCCCCTTAGTGTTAATTCATTGTACAGATAGTTTTATAGATGTGTTACATAATTGATTATATTTCAAAATACATAAATAAATTATGTTTCCAATTTTCATTTCTTTTAATTGTACATTGCCAGAAAAGTTATTCAGATATCATAATTGTCTATTTGGAGAAAAAATAATTATGCATTACAACATATTATGTTTACAGTCACTCATATTAGATAGAGTAAATTACATAAATAGTCCTTGTGGTTTATCGGGTTTCACAGATTTAGTCCCTATACTTTTTTTTCAGCGGGTCATGTCCTTGTGGTTTTTGATCCGTTACGGGTTTAGTCCTTGTGGTTTGTCGGGTTTCACAGGTTTAGTCCCTATACTTTTTTTTCAGCGGATCATGTCCTTATTATTTGAGTATGTTGCAAAAATCGTCCCTATGATTTGGTCGAATTGCAGATTTCGTCCTTGTGGTTGAAATTTCAGATTATTATTATTATTATTATTATAACATCACCTTATTAGAAATTTATAGGATTTACAAGAAATTAGTCGGAAGCTGAGATACTATTTGGGCCCCCACTCCTCTAGCTATAGCACAGTTAATCCTACTAAAGATATGAGTAGCAGCACGCACCGACCAAGCACAAAATCAACCATACCAGTTTGCGTATTTTGTAACTCTTTATTTTTTTATTATTATTATTATTATTATTATTATAACTCTTTATTTTATTATTATCAGAGTATTTTGTAATTAACTCTTTATTTTATTTTATTTTGTTTTGTTTGCATTTTTATTACTTTATTTATCATTTTTTAATTATTTTTATCTTTTTTTTATTTTTATTTTTTTAGTTTCGGTTCTTTTTCATTAAATCCGTTTAATTTTGAGTTCTTTTTTGGTTACTTTGAATTGTTAGATATTATGGTACTATTAATCGCATTGGAAAATTATTGTTGGAAAGGATAATTTCTATATTTTACTACTTTTTGTATTTATTAAAATCAAAATAACTACGAAATAAGTTAAGAATTATGATGGTTCATAACTAACTAGTTTATTTATTGGTAAATTAAAATTAAAAAAAATACTGAAAAAGAAATTGAAATCAAACCAATATATATAAAAAACGAAATCGAAAAAATCAAAAATTAAAAAAAAAAGATAAAAAATTTTCCAAAAATGATAAAGAAAAAGTAATAAAAAACAAAAATAAAATAAAGAGATAATTACAATGTACTCAAATAATAATAATAAAATAAAATTTTATTATTAATAATAATAATAATCATCATCATAAAATAGAGAGCTAATTACAACGTACTCAAATAATAATAATAAAAAAAATATATGAAAAGATGAAAATACCGTTCAAATTAACGACCAACTAACAGAATTATTGGTCAAAGGACTAAACCCGTAACGGATCAAAAAACACAAGGACATGACCCGCTGAAAAAAAAGTATAGGGACTAAACCTGTGAAACCCGACAAACCACAAGGACTAAATCCGTAACGTATCAAAAACCACAAGGACATGACCCGCTGAAAAAAAAGTATAGGGACTAAACTTGTGAAACCCGACAAACCACAAGGACTAAATCCGTAACGGATCAAAAACCACAAGGACATGACCCGCTGAAAAAAAAGTATAGGGACTAAATCTGTGAAACCCGACAAACCACAAGGACGATTTATGTAATTAACTCTATTAGATATGTTTTGCACCTACATTCTCATTTTAACACGGGCTCCACTAGATTCACTCATATATATATATATATATATATATATATATATATATATATTGGGTGGTTCTGGTGAGAATTGGTTATGAGTTAAAAAATAAGAATGAATTTGGTACATAGATCTTGATTGAATGGATGACCAAGATCTATTCACATGAAAACTTATGTATGGAATGCATTGTTTTAATGCATTGATATTTTGATGCATATTTTGCATGATTGTAATGCTTGGCATTTTACTGCATGAAATGCATATTTTTTATGCATAATCTAATTTGGACCATGGATCACATAACGGTCGATTATTCAAATTTATTCTTATTTCTTACTCAATAAGCCATTCTCATTTGATCCAGCTTACACACACACACACACACACATATATATATATATATATATATATATATATATATATATCTATATATATATGTGTGTGTGTGTGTGTGGGTGCGCGCGCGAGCGCGCGCGCACACACACGTAAGGTGATTTCGATGATAATATTGAGAAATATGAATGAATTTTGCTCCATAGATCTTGATTAGATTAGGGATGACAATTTTAGACTGGCACACGTTGTCCCCGTCCTGATCCGTGATGTATGGATCGCTCCGCCCCACGATCCACTGTGGGGTGGGGTGGTTCTGGGTATCACACTTGCCCCTATTACCCCACATTAGTTTTTATTTTTTAATATATTTTTTTATATGTACTAACTATATTTATATACTCTTTTATATATTTACTATTATAATATCTTATAAATTTATGTTAGTAATGACAAGTTTTATGAATAATATGTATTATAATAATAAATACTTGATAAAAAACTTATAAAAATATTTATTTATTAACTTCAAAGTAATATATTTTTCTATGTGGATTAACCGCACTCGTGACCCGCGGTGGGTCGACCCTGCTCCATTCACCTCGTGGGGCGAATCTGGGTCTTCAAGTTCCCTTCTTGTCCACTCCATTGTCATCCCTAGATTAAATGGATGGCTAAACTTTATTCTAACGAAAAATTATACATGTAATGCATTGTTTTAATACATAGATACTCTTATATATCTAGTTCGTAATTTTAATACATTGTCATTTTGATGCATGAAATGCATATTTTTTAAGCATACTCTAATCTGGACTATGAAATCATACGAAGATCGGTGATTCAGATTTATTTCTATTTCTTACTTGAAAAATCATTCTCATTTAATCCCTATACATATATTTATATATATATATATATATATATATATATATTTATATTTATATGAAATCACCAACATTTACTATACTAAAAGAATCCAAGTGCCCCTATGCGTGATGAGTAATATAAAACAATTTTGTGATAGAACAATGCGAGGTTTCATGTATCATAGAGTAAAATTTAGTTAGGTAGACTAGATTTGCATCAATATATTTTGTACTTTGATAAGATAATTAGATATATTTTTTAATTTGTGATACATTCGAATGATTATTGACGAGAAAAAAGGTTCGTTTATCCCATAGCATCATTCATTTTTTACTCCAAAATATTTAACTACATTTTGATCTCATGACTATTTAATATGTTTAATTTTAATCCAATTTCCACCAAAAATAAAAACAAATTTGATTTGGATCTTATACTAGTCACGTGTCACTCGAACATGGATATAATTTTTCAAATTGGACCAAGATTGGACATATACAATAGTTACGTGACCGAAATTGGATAGTTATTTTTTAGGACGAAATACGAATAACAAATATACATTCACCTGCGCAATTCATACATCATGGTATAATTACAATTGAGAGGAAAACGTGTATATTGTATCCTTGTAACAATAGTATATTGACTAGTTGTTTGTTGATCATGTATAATTATACCGTACACTTTAATACTGAGACTTAATCTGAATTGTCGAAGGTTAACCGGTTTGATGAGGCCGTTAATCCATTAAACAAATGAGACATTCTACTTGAATTCAATTTTGGTAATTTACGCAATTCTAGCAATTAGAGTATAATGAATCGAACCCGTATATAAAATTATATGTTATGTGTAATAGCAAACGTTAGAATTTCAACTGAACAGCGAGACAACCGAACCAAGTCCTTCCCACATCTCCCCAATCACACCTCATACACACGCGATGCATTGCACTTTACGCTTACGTATATAATATTATTATGATTATTTTATTTATAAAAGATAGCGTACAACCCCAGTGTGTACAGTAATGCATTTGAGATGCATTTATCATTCCTCTATAATTATACTGTCGTGTAATGATTGTCTTTACAATTGAATTTCTCAGTTAAATATATATTTAAAATCCATTTTTTCATCAAAAAAAAAAAACTATTCGATTTTGGTTTCATCACGACTCATCTGTCTAATTTTGATCCACTTCCACCGAAAAATGGAATGGCGTTGTTTTGGAAAACTATACCATATTAGATCGACAAATGACTGGCATGTGATGCAAAATGACATCGTTTTCGTTTTCTGACGAAAGTTGGGCCAAAATTAGACAAATGAGATTAGGACAGAAAAAAAAAATGAATTTAGGCAAACACACGAATCGGGTGACCGAATGGACCGGCCGTGGCTTTATTCCGGTCCCAACGACATCCAGGCTCGGTTTCGGTCCAAAAATTACACAAAAAATATTATCAGTACCGACCAACTACACCGAATTAAAAGACGATCCGAACTGAATTAGTCGGACCGATCAGACTGGTCCGTATTTTATCTTTCGCTTAGGGGACTGGCAACGGACAACGGGTAGGGTGCGGGTATGAAGTACCCGGGCGGTGAACACCGCCGCCACCCACCCGGGTACGGTGAGGGTAGGAGGAGCCCGGGTTATGTAGCCGCGTGAAGGTAGATGGTCGAGGTGAACGTTGGGCTCTCCAACGGCTAAAAAATGGGGGCCAGCCTTTTTATTTTTTTAAATAAAAACAAAACCTGCAACTATTATATATATATACATAGTTAAGTTATATGTATAGTAACGAAGAAGAAGAACGAAGACGAATGGGGGCCAGCTTTTTGTATTTTATATTAATTAATTTATAAGTATTTTCATTTTAAACCCTTAAGTATTAAAAACTTACAAATCAGTTTTTATAGTTTTAAAACTTAAAAATCTATTTTTATAACTTAAAAATCTATTTTTATAACTTTTTTTCATTTTATGTTATATTTTTTAGTAAATGATTTTTTTATTGTAGAATATTTTATAGAAATATGGATGGCATTTTGATTAAAGCGTTTTTTAGGATGTACTTTTTTTAAGTATTTTGTAATTTCTTTTTAAGTAATAATAAAATATTATGTGTTTTTATTAAATTGTTTGATATAATTTTAAATATAAAAAGGTAAAAAAAAAAAAATTAAAAGTGGTGAGATAGATGACCATCACACTAAAAAATGGTGAGTGGGGGTAGAATGGGGGTAGAGTGGGGGTTGGATGAGTTGGAAGAATGTTATTGGTGGGGAGTGGGGGTAGATGGGGGTAAGTGGGTGACCATTACCACCACCCTTATGGTATATCCAATTCCAAAATTTTTGCTAATATTTCGGGTTTGTCCCAACTACACCTAGTCTCGAGCCCGAACCTAGCAAATACTATTTGGTTTTACCACCTGAGTCATATGGAACCAAATTGAGTGTTAAATTTTTTAGGTTGAAAAATAAGTGAGGTAAGTTAGTGAGACCAAAAGGAAACTTTTTTTTACCTATCTATTATTGAATTTATTTTGAATTTTTATATTCGTGTGCCACCAAAAACAATTTGTATGAAAATCTAAGTTCCATCCAATATATATATATATATATATATATATATATATATGAATGGTTCTTATCCTACGAATTGCGAATAACATGAGTTTTGTAATAATTATGCATGAAGGAATTATGCATGAAGGTATGCTTGTTTATGCATAAAATGATGGGCAAAGTTTTGTTTATGCATAAATTTGATTTATACATATTGGTACATCAAAAAATATTTTTTATGCATAACAAGCATACTTTCATTCATAATACAAAACATGTCATTCGCAATTCGATAATCATTCTCACAAGAACTCTCTCTCTCCCCTCTCTCTCTCTCTCTCTATATATATATATATATATCGGAATATTACTTGAGAAAATAACGTACCAGCTACCCTTGAGGACTTCACCTTCATTGAGAAGCAGCAATGGAGCCAGAGAAACTCCATCATCATTCCTTGTCAAGAACTTGCAAACCGGCGCCAAGGAGTAGAGCCGCTCAACGCCGCCGTCCGGCAGACTTTTGAGAGTGCAATTTAGGATGGAGTAGGCGGCGAGGAGACGGAGGATTCTGTCGAGCATGATATGCGCCTCCGGGTTGGTGGCGGCAATTCGGGCGGCGAGATCCGAAGGAGATAAAGATTCGCCGGGGCCGGCTTCCTTGATGAACTCGAGCAAGTTAAGTTCTATGGCGCATTTTAGCGCACCTGGTAATGCCGAGGCTGTAGCCAGCTGCGTGGCGAATAAATGGGCTTCATATTCCGACGAACTATTACAATCCATAGTAGTATATTAGTATGTGTTCAAATATTGATATTGTTGCGAATTCTATATATAGAGATTCATTCATAGTGTTTACCCGGACCAATTTCTGACCCAAAATTAATCTTTATTGTAATTATTAGAGTCGTTTACCATAATTGAACGTAGCGACAAACTAAAACAATGAGCTAAGAATTCAGTCATCCAGATCCATTTATATATTATATAGTCGTATTTGTCCCAAATTCGATTAATGTAATTTCTTATTTATTTTCATTTCAATCCATAAAATAATACTCGAAGCGATATAGCTAAAGTTCATCCCTCACACCCATCCTAAATCCGATTAGAATGTGATTTTAATACCTTTTCTTGTCCAAAACCTGTATAGCCGTGCCCACTAATTACTCGAACTCATTTAAATTTATAAAATTTAAATAATCAAATATAAATTATTATAGCAATTGGTTATCCGTCTCAACAAAAATCGAACATTAGAAAATAAGTATTATTAATAAATAGTATAGATGTCAAGCGGTTAAATAGTACATTTTAATTATAAATTTGGTATTTATACATTTACGAAACCTGTTTAGAATTTATATACATAGAAGAGTTTCAAAAAGTATTTTTACTACTCTTTCTCATCCCAAACTCATATAATAATACAAACTAATTACTCCATCCCATTTAAATATATAAAATATTAAAATAATCAAATATAAATTGTTATAATAACTAATATCTTTCTTAATGAACACCTGAATATTACAAAGTATACATCATGAATAAGTATTACCAATACAGGAAGATGAACAATTAAATTCCGATTGTATATTTATAAATCATACAATTTTATACCGCGGCAGTTTCACCCCGCGCTACCCATTTTTGTATCAAACTCATATAGTAATAACCGCTGATTATCCAAACTCATATATATTTACTGTGAGACTCATTCATTTACTGTGGTCACAGTAAATAAATGGATGAAATGTAGGACTGAGCAAAATCGAAATCGAAAACTGAGAAACCGACAACAATCGATGAAACCGAAACCGCAAAACCGAAACCAAAGAGAACCCATCGGTTTGGGGTTCATATTTTAGAAACCGAATTTTTCAGTTTCGGTTTCGGTTTTTACTTTAGAAACCGCACTGATGAAACCGAACCGACCAATTCTTATGAAACCGACCCAGGAACCGAGCCAAACCCAGAAACCGACCCATAATATATTTATATATTTGATTATTTAGTATTTAATATATATTTTAAAAAATAAAAAACTAAATGTGGAACCTATCCCTGATTATTTAATATAAAATATATATTTAATATATTTTAATATATACATTTGTTGGAAAATGGGTTAAAACCCAAAACCAACGGGTTTAAACCCAAAATTCATGAGCCTATGGGTTGAACCCGAGAAATCGAGAAACCGACTTCAGACACCAAGAAACCGAAACCGAACCCATTGGGTTCTAAAAACCAAAAACCGAAATTAGCGGTTTGGGTCCGGTTTTGCCTCAAAACCGACCCAAACCGATCCATGCTCAACCCTAATGAAATGCATGTGTGTACAAATATATGTATATCTATGTGTACATATAGCATTACACATAATCGTACACGTGAGTATAATTACAATTAAAAGATTGAATTGTAGTAAAAGATGAAAATCTATATCTATATATATATAAAGAATGAGTTTCATGTTTTAATGTGAGTATTAATGACATTATCTAAGAAACTTTATTATCATGTATGTCAATACATAATAATCATGTGTAAGTTTTTTTTTATCATGTTCATTTATTAAATAGGCTCATTCAATTACCGTAATGCACAAATTTCCTTATGTATTTGTTTGTTATCTTTGGTAAAGCTGAAAATATAAATACATTTTAGTATTGGAAAAAATTGTCATTCTAATTCAGCTTGAAAAGGACAATTAAACTAAAATATATATAAATATTTGATACAAAAAGATGTTTGGTTTATTGAACGGTGAAAGATTGTATATGTTTAACGTCAATTATCTTACACAAACAAACATAGTAACAAACAAATACAATAAGACTCTCCGAACCACAACAGAGAAAGAGTCATTACGTACTGATGGAACTTTCCATCTTATACTAAAACTATAAGATATGAAAAATAAAGTGGAAGAGTAGTAAAGTCGATTTAGGAATTTTTAAGACCATGGTTATATTTTGCCATTGAGTTTTGGTACAAATATCATCAATTCATAAGGTCAATAATCTGTGTTATAATCCTTTCAACTATTCAAATTCGAGAGTTGTGTTTCGACAAAAGTTGTGTAAGCAATCTCAATAAATAAAGGTCTTAATGTTATGATATTACCTTTTTTTTTCTTCTTAAAAAGGTCTAAATAATGACGTATTTTCAATAGAAAACTGTTGCGTATTTTACATTCACGATTTGTCATCTACTGCTTTGAACCCAAAAAGTGGAAATAGCTCAAGCCATGAAAAAAGAAAGTATCTTGGTGTGTGAGTGTTAAAAGTGAGATGCTAATGTGGCTATTTAGTTTAAGCCACTATACCGTGTCCTTTAATTAATATATAAATGTTGATTTTCATCATTAAACGTAAGTATTTATAATCACAAATTATATTTTTTTTAAAGTGTTTAATATTTATGATAACCTCTACTATATTATAAATCATTTGTGACTTTTAGGGAGGTCTTAAAATATTAAGATACATACTTAGAGCATCTACAATGCATCAAGTTTAAAGACTTGGTGCATTTAATACATATTAACCACAAGGTTTGTGCAATGGAACTCGCCTCATTATCACGCATCTGGGAGAATTTGTTATTCAAGCAAAACTCACTTGGAGACGTAACGACGCAATCGTTACAAATGAAAGACAAAACTCGAAGCTGGTACATCAATTTTGATGTAAGAGACAAAAGAAAAAAACCTAAGTTGTGTGTAGTATAAATTTTGTTTTTGAAATAGCATGTATTGCGTTATGGTGATGAAAGTCACTCATGTATTTGATGCATTTTTATTGAAATAATTCTATTTACAAAAACTTACTTAAACAAATTTCCTTTATTCAGTCGAGTACCCCTAATCGAAAGTAAGCATAATAACTAAATACGCATAACCCTTGCAAAATCGATGATTCTTTACGGTGAACAAAGCCCGTGCATCGCACGGGCCATGATGTCTCGTATATATAAAGATTGAGTTCCATCATTGAATGTGAGCATTTATGTCTTTAGCTAAATAACTCCTTTATGCATGATATAGCTAAAAAACTCCTATGCTCCGTAATGTTCAGCTTAATTTGAAAGCTTTTAATAGCTTTCAATTCCACCATTGAATGTGAGCATTTATATTCAAAAACTGAAAAATGAAAAAAAAAAAAAATTGGCATAAATGCCTCCAGTCCACAAGAAGCCCAACAATTAGGTTCCTGTAGTTCAAAAACTGAAAAAAAAAAATTATATGACAATTCAAGTACATCATCTCAATTCTGAGGAATTCATGACAACATCATAGTATCAAAAAGCATACAAAAAAACCAAAACTATCATCTCATCTTCCAAGACCTGTGGATAGTCTGCTATTTGCCAACAAAATCTTTCCAACTTTGCATTGCGGATGCATCTCCCCACAGTTCTCCTTACAAAGGTTCCTATAGTTCAAAAACTGAAAAAAAAAATTATATGACAATTCAAGTACATCATCTCAATTCTGAGGAATTCATGACAACATCATAGTATCAGAAAGCATAAAAAAAAAACCAAAACTATCATCTCATCTTCCTAGAGCTGTGGATAGTCTGCTATTTGCCAACAAAATCTTTCCAACTTTGCATTGCGGATGCATCTCCCCACAGTTCTCCTTACAACCTCACATAGCATAACTCTGAAATCTCCAGTCTTTTCTTGAAAAATGCGGCTGTTTCTCTCCTTCCAAATAAAGTATAAAAACTCAGTTACTAGAGCCTTAAAAAATCTGTTTTTCACTCATTTCCCTTTGTGCTTATGTTCTTTTTTAATACTTTTAATACTTTAAATTTGTTCCATTAGTTTGTAAGATTCTGAAGTTGGGTTAAGTCGATCATTTTTGTCTCTTTGGTGATATTGAAAGAATAAAACGCCTCAAAGAATACCTTCTCATCTCACCATTGCCTCTTTTGAGCTCCATCATTGAATATGAGCATTTATGTTTAAAAAAACTGACTCAGAGAAATACCTTTCCATTTGTCCATCGCCTTCCTTTCATCTTCTCAGCATTAAATGTTAACAGTTAGCTTTCATATGCATGGAGTCAGTATAAATCAACCTCCCGTTGTCCCAATACTTCCCATCTATACCTGCAGTCACATTATGTCAAAGTCAACCAAAAAGCAAGTCCAAAATCAGACTCTAGATCAGCTTAAGGAGGGAGATGAGGGTCCCATTGTGGTGATGATTTGCCGAATGTGGGACGTGCATAATATTAATGGCGTATACCTCAAGACCGATTTTGTTGTGTCGGATGAGAAGGTGAAAATAATCACCGTTGTTGCATCATTGTAAGTGTTTTAATTAGCGTTGGTTGATCAACTAATTTGTGTTGATTCATTTTCGTGAAAATGTCATGCACTGCTCTATGAAGAGCAATATATCTCATTGCTTTGTTGACAAGATCGGCCAGTCTTTGTGGTTTCAATGAGGTCTTTTGTCATGGCGAAGATATGAGTACCGCATAATCAGAGAGAATGACTACTTTCTTGAGCTTAATGGTTCCACAGCGGTCCGCAAAGTCTGCAACAAAGTTGGCGGCTTTTTAAGGCACCCGTTCCAGCTCATGGACTTTGAGAGTATTCAACCTACAGAGAAAAAGTATCTTATTGGTAAAAACTTTTTTATGTAGACCCAAATAAGGCTGTTGTGATTTTTTAGTCTGTATTGTTATCTTTCTATGCATGGTTTGCATGTGGCAGATGTGATTGGGTTTGTTACAACTGTGGGAAAAACTGCACAGCCAAGGACTGGCTCAAAGAACCTTGATTTCCCCCTTATAAATGAAAGGTACTATCTGCTTTGTGTATTCCCACGTGGATGACAGATGAAACTCAACTTTTAAACTGAAAGCATAAATAACCAGTGTTTTCCTGAATTAGGGGTCGCGCGCTAAGAGTCACTTTATGGGGGAAATTAGGCGATCAACTATTGAAGATGATGGTAAGTCATTCTGGAAAGTACACTATCATTCTCACCTCCATGAGTGCTAAATATTATAATGGTTAGTATAAGGTTGTGCGGGTTCTATAGCGCTAGAATATATGTTGCTCCTACTTTTTTTCCATGTTTATCTTACAGGTCAGTTAGGCATATCAAGCTGTTCATCAACGCTTATCCTAGATAGTGACGAGATCCCCGCTATCGTTGCCTTTAAGTCCCAAATAAGGTATTCATTATCATACATATAGCAATATTCATAGCTTCAAACTGTTGAGGACTAACAAAGATTAAAAAATGCAGCGGGTTTGATGCTGCTGATCCAACCGTGCCTATTTCGGCGACTAAATCACAAGATGGTACACTAGAGAAACTGTTAGCTTTGGGCCGTGACCGAAGAAAAGATGTACTTTTTTTTAAAAATGAAACACATTGTTATGAGTAATACGATGTTACCTTATCTGTTTTCAACAAGCTGTTGTTTAGCAGGCTGCAATATTACACTGCAAAGCTGAGATCGTTGGTATCCGTACAAAAAACAGTTGGTACTACCCGGCCTGTGGGGGCGGGAAATGCAAGAAGGGGGTGACCCGCAAGGATGGACAGCTTTGGTGCGACGCGTGCAATAAGCCTGTGAACTACCCCAAACCCAGGTTATGATGTGTGCTTAATCTTCGTATAACATGTATGAAAGATGTTACTTACCATTAGTGGGCTGCTTACACATGTCGGCAGATATAGGCTTGAAGTAGACGTGAAGGATGAGACCACCCAGGTTGTGATCGTGCTGTGGGATGAGACAGCTACGGAGTTGACAAAGTCGAGCGCCAAGGCGTTGCTTGATGAGTTAGATGAGGTAGCTTTGGAATTCGATTTTCAGTTATAGGTTCCTGTGTTTGCAATCTATATATACACGTTTGAATGTGTAGGTTGAAGACGAGTCCCCGTCGCTTCCAAATGCTTTGACAAACCTGTACAATACAAAGCATGTGTTTGAAATCAGGTCGCATTCATATTATAATTACGGGGAATTTGAGAGCTTTACCTGCACCGGTGTGTTTCCAATCAATGATTCCATAATTTCGGACGTCCACGATGCGCCTGATGACTCTAATGATTTCCACCCTGAAGGCAGCAGCAACGCCGTCAATCCCGGTATGAAACGGCTGGTGCGAGGTCCACAGCTAACCACTCCCGCTAAGTCAAATGATGGCAAAAAAAAGCGCAGGTTAGATTTCAGGTTACAATATAAAATAGCACGCTTAATTCTGAATATTACATGCACTCACAAATGTTTTAGTGCACGTTGTTTAAGGTACATCGAAGAGGACTCCGATACGGAAGAAGCAGATGTTGCGGCCGTTCAACTGGATAGGCATGACAAAGATCACACAGATAATGGGGGATACTTTCAATGACTGTCCATGAAGAAATAGATTTTTCTAAAAACGCTTTTTCTTGCATTTGGGTTTTTTTTGTCATGCGATTTATGAACTGCCAGATGTTTTGATTTTGAGAGTGTAAGGATATATTTTAGATGATATGCTGCAGCTAATGTTTTATGCTCAGCTTAATAAAGCGGTGGTCCAGCTGCTGTACTCCAAATATTTTTTCCTTTGCCTATTGTCCGATTGGACAGTTTGGTTTTGGTTTGCGATTGTCTTTTGCTTCCTTTCTGTGCTGTTCTTAATTTTAGGTACATTGAAGAGGACTTAGCTGCGGGAGAGGCACCTGTTGCACGAGTTAAGATGAATAAGCATGTTAGAGACTAAATGGAACAAGTATCACAAATAAAGTTATGGCTAATGTTTGGTTAATGTTTAATTAAAGGAGTTAGTTATGATATGCAATAGCGTTTCAGCTCCTATTTTGTCCTATTCGTATTGTTTTCCTCTACGTTGGCACAACTATAGATATTAGGAACCACTAAGTTTACAAGCTTACCGTCTTGAATAGCCAACCCTGTGCATCTACCATAAAGCAAGGTTTTGGCGAGACCATTTAAACCCCAAGGATGATGTCTCTGAAAAGCGCAACGCAATGTGATGCAAAAAAGTATCTGTAAGAAAACCAAAAGAAAGAGCAGTTACGTCGCTAATTTTTCCAATCATATGTCAAGTGCTCCAAAAAATGACCCATAGCAAGTAACTCAATATCACCCGCAAGTAACCTGATCGTCCCCGTTTGACCTTAAATGCAAAAAGCATAATAGTATCGCTTGGTTCTGACTCGGTTATAAACTATAGTCAAGAACGCTAACTTTCTCAACTATACATGTGGGAGTATATTGATCCGTATGTTAAGGAATGATAACTAGAGCAAACTGATATATGCTAGAAAAATGCCCCTGAGGATATATTTTCGGCCATAATAGCCCCCTGAGTTTGCATACAAATCCCATTTTTTTAGCTAACATCACATAATTAAACATTGACAGGTGGGCTGTTTCGACGTATGGGCTAATTGACATGGATTGCATAGTCATTAGAGATATCACATTTAATTCATCACACAATAAATAAGGGAGGGTAAAAAGTAGTAACAAATGAGTTACATGAACTTTTGAAATTCCTACAGAACTATTAAGTGAGCCAAAGGTTATTTGGCCTGCTATCATACTTTGGGTTAGACGATGATACAAGAATTGGACCACCCCATGCATCAAGATATGGCACTAATTCTAACTACATTAAAAAACATCAACAGACACAACCAGGTCATTAGTTCAAATATAATTTACGTGTGGCCCTTATAAAACCATGCATGAAAAACTGTTAGCTTTGGGCCGTGACCGAAGAAAAGATGTACATTTTTTAAAAAATGAAACACTCCCGGCCTATGGTGGCGGAAAATGCAATCAATGTAAGTTTATCAACGTCGTTATCCAACTCCCCCTGCAACTCCAATTATATTCAATATTTAAAATTGTTTAATTGTCTTATATATATGCTTTAGTATTATAATTCATTTTGCACATAATCATACTTCATTTATATATGGACTTACATGATTGTCCATTACATTGAGCTTCATTACTACAAGTGATGATCAATCACTCATATGATAGAAAAATGCCCCTGAGGATATATTTTCTGCCATAAGAGCCCCCCTGGGTTTGCATTCGATTCCCATTTTTTAACATAACATCACATAATTAAACATTGACAAGTGGGCTGTTTCGACCTATGGGCTACTTGACATCGATTGCATAGTCATAAGATATTTCACATTCAATTCATCACAGGGCTAAACTGCTCTGCTGTTACACTAACTGGGTTGTTTATTGCATTTAAGGCATTAACAGCTGTGTAAATGTGTGAGAAGGTGGAAATTATGATCACTTAAAAGCTAAAATAAATAAGGGAGTGTAATAAAAAGTAGTAACAAATGAGTTACATGAACTTTTGAAATTCCTACAGGAATATTAAGTGAGCCAAAGGTCACTTGGCCTCTTCCTAACATATATTCTGATCTAAAAAAGGTTCTAAAGCAAACTGCTGTCATACTTTGGGTTAGACCATGACACAAGTGTTGAAGTGAGTATAATCATATTGTAGACACTCTAAAAGCTTTACTACAGAGATGGCTCAAGGTTTGTATTCAATATAAAAGTTTTCGTGCGACCTTAAAGAATTATAATGCAGCAGGCTGTCTGATTAGGAGAAAATGATCGGTAAGTTACTTGATTAGTTAATTGTGTATAATGCATTAGAAATCTGACAAATTCCTAAAGCTTACCACTTGCTATCTACCCGTGTCTCCTTAACCAGACGCATGAGACTAACAAGTCCATTCAATGTAAATATTTCCAAGCCTTCATGTGCTTTAGCCGTCCTTCTATGCTGCAGATTCAAATACGAACATCAGCAACATTTCATCCATCCCCAACATGCTGAACAACTCTCTAAGCATTCATTTGGAGACAAATATACGACCGGATGGAAAAGTCGGCGCTTTTTGTGGGCTCAAGCTAACAGACCTGTCCACGCAGCAACTAGGTGAAATAAGAACTTCATGCTTCCCTTAATAATTGCCAATTTCTAGCGAAAATTTGGAAATGACATGCTTTTATTTATGCTTATAAATTGAGATGAACATTTAGGTCAAGCATCGGATGTAGAAGTTGCAGGAATTAGACCATCACATGCATCAAGATGTGGCACTAATTCTAACCAGAATAAAAAACATCAACATACACAACCAGGTGATTAGTTCAAATATATTTTATGTGTGTCCCTTATATTGCCCATTCCTTATTAGAAAAATTAAAACAGTGAGATATATAACTTGAATCTAAATTATGTCTTGCTTCCATTAATATAGGACCAAGCGGCAATCGTCGTCCTATAAAAGACCCAAAAAAAGCAGCTCTTAGCTCAACAGGTAAGCAAATATGTTGTTAGCGGTGATTAATTCAGTTTATGTCTGCTATAATTATATTTTTCTGACAATTAAACCTAAACATGGCTATAATTATATTTTTCTGACAATTAAACCTAAACATGTATCGTAAATCGTTTGATCTGCAAGGTGTCCACGTTTCTTACCGTAACCTAGGAGCTCCATCTACAAAGTGTTCTAACTGTCAGGCATACATGTGGCGTGAAGAAAGGAGCAAAAAAGCAAATAGAGTTGCGACTCCAACATTCTCCATGTGCTGCCAGGATGGTAAAGTACGCCTACCCAGATTCAAAAATGCCCCTCCACCACTCGACAGATTGCTGAACTTTGACGATCCTGCAACATCGAAATTTAGAGACCAAATCAGAATATATAATGGCATGTTTTGCTTCACATCTTTTGGAGCAAATATAGATCACTCAGTAAATCAAGGGCGGGGGCCATATACATTTAGAATAAATGGGCAAAATTATCACCGAATGGGATCTCTGCTTCCAGAAGAGGGTGTTCAGCCAAAGTTTTCTCAACTATACTTCTTTGACACACAAAATGAGACGGCCAATCGTATGTCGTCTTTCATTGACAATCACACAACGGAAGGTCCTGAAGAAGCAATAGTGAGAAGCCTCATTGCTATGCTGAATGAATTCAGCTCTGTTGCCCAAGCATTTAGGATGGCTAGAGATTGGTGCGCCCAAAACAACTCATATGATTTTCAATTGCGGCTCCTAGGGCAGCGAACAATTTCCAGGCAATATAATGCGCCATCTGTGTCTGAAGTGGCGGTTCTAATAACAAATGATTTTGGAGACGCTAATGAAACGAGAGATATTATTGTAAACAACAAGGATAGCGGCCCAAAAAGAATATCGATTGCATCCATCATACATGGCGCTACAATATCCTTTGCTTTTTCCTTTTGGAGAGGACGGCTTTCATGATAAGATACCTTACCATTTCAATTCAGGCAAGCGGAAAACTACCCGTGGTTTTTTGACAATGCGAGAGTACTATTGTTATGTGATTCAATATAGAGCTAATGAGGGGACTACTTTGCTAAGAGGCGGGCGCTTATATCAACAATTCGTGGTGGATGCTTACACCGCAATTGAAGAGCACAGGCTTAGATGGACGAGAAACAATCAAGGTGATTTGCGCGTTGATCTCTATCATAATCTATATGACGCAGTCACGCGAGGAGATACCAGGGCTGAAGCGATTGGCCAACGAATAGTTTTACCCTCGAGTTTCACAGGGAGCCCAAGGTATATGATGCAAAATTACCAAGATGCAATGGCTTTATGCCGCGCATATGGCAATCCGGATCTCTTCATAACTTTCACTTCGAATCCTAAATGGCCAGAAATTGACGACATGTTGGCTCATATTCCTGGGCAGAAAGCCCATGATCGGCCGGAAGTTGGCACTAGGGTATTCAAGATGAAGTTAACTAACCTGCTGGATGATATTACACAAAACCAGTGTTTTGGCAAGTCTCAAGCAGGTACAATAAAAGTCTTTATCTACCCAGTTGTGTCATTTTAATGAGCCTATATTAACAGAATATTGTTCCATGCGCTATTGCACAGTTGTGTACGTGATCGAGTTCCAAAAACGTGGCCTACCACATGCCCATATCTTGCTATGGCTTGAAGACATGTACAAATGTAAAACCCCAAGCGAGATAGATGATATAATCTCAGCTGAAATACCATCACCAATACGCGATCCGGAAGGATTCAGAGCTGTTACAGACTACATGCTTCATGGTCCATGTGGCAAACAAACAAACAGTGCTTCCTGCATGGTCGAAGGAAAGTGTGCAAAACATTTCCCCAAGGCATTCTACCCAGAAACAACAATTGACGATGATGGGTACCCTATTTACCACCGAAGGGACAATGCAGTCTGCACTATTAAAGGAAAATACACGTACGACAACTCATATGTCGTCCCATACAATAGATACCTTTTGCTCAAATACCATGCACACATTAACGTGGAATGGTGCAATAGATCTAGGGCGATTAAGTATTTGTTTAAATATTTAAACAAGGGACCAGACCGAGCCACTATCGTTATACAAGAGAACGTTACCTCGGAATCGGGATCAGAGAAAGTTGTGGCAGTGGATGAAATAAAAAATTACTTGGACTGTCGTTTTTTGGCCCCATGTGAGGCAGTATGGCGTATCTACCGGTTCGATATCAACCACTGCTACCCATCAGTCATGAAGCTCATTTTCCACTTACCAAACCAGCAAACAATCACACTCCGTGACTCGGAGAGCCTGCCGGAATTGCTTGGGCGAGAAAGTATCAGAGATACCATGTTCACAGAGTGGTTTGAGTTAAACAAAAGAGATGAAAATGCGAGGGGACTCACGTATGCTCAAATACCTACAAAATATGTTTGGCATGAGCAAGACAAAATTTGGAAACCACGCAAACAGAGAGAATGTATTGGCCGCATCATTTACTGTCACCCCGCATCAGGTGAACGCTACTATTTAAGAATGTTGTTAAACGTGGTTAAAGGTGCTCGGTCGTTTGAAGAGGTTAAGACACACAATGGCACATGCTATGCAACATTTAAAGAAGCTTGCTCCGCTTGGGGCTTAATCAGTGATGACAAGGAATGGACGCAAGCTATACTGGAGGCAAGCTTCTGGTCTTCCGGTACACAACTAAGAGATTTATTTGTGACGGTCTTACTATTTTGTGACCTAAATAGCCCCCGACGATTATGGGACCAAACCTGGGAAGCCATCTCCGAAGATATTTTGTATAAGAAGCGAAAACAGTTCATGTATCCAGCTTTAGAACTAACGGAGGAACAAATTAAAAACTACTGCTTGGTGGAGTTACAGGAACTCTTGCATAGGAATGGAAAGTCATTGTCAGATTTTAGTGATCTTCCACAACCTGACCCTGCCCTTCTAACAAACATGGACAACCGTATGATCATGGAAGAGTTAAGCTACAACATGAAAGAATTGAAGATTGAACATGAAAAGCTGCACGCATCACTGAACCCAGATCAACGTGTAATCTACGACAAAGTCATTACCTCTGTGCAGCAAAAAACAGGAGACTTTATCTTTGTCTATGGACCCGGGGGCACGGGAAAAACATTCCTTTACAAGACCATCATTTCCCGATTAAGATCGGAGAAAATGATTGTCCTTGCCGTTGCATCGTCAGGTACCCAACAGCCTAAAACATACTCTTACTTGCAAGAAATAATATACAAACGACTAAATTGCTTTTGTTGTTTTCTGATTAACACAATGTCACAGGAATAGCTTCGTTGCTTCTTCCAGGAGGGAGAACGGCTCACAGCAGATTTGTTATACCGCTCGAGTTAATGGAAAATAGCACGTGCGGGATAAAACAGAACACGCACCTGGCAGAGTTGATGAAACAAGTCAGCTTAATAATATGGGACGAAGCACCAATGACTCAATGGTACGCCTTCGAAGCACTGGATAAGACCCTTAGGGACATACTAGGATACCCAAACGTGGAAAATAGAGAACGGATCTTCGGAGGAATGACTGTTTTACTTGGAGGTGACTTTCGGCAAATTTTACCTGTCATCCCAAAAGGGAAAAGACAAGAAGTGATCAAGTCTTGCATCAACAGATCAAAACTATGGGCAAAGTGTAAAGTGTTTAAACTCACACGAAGTATGAGAGTTAATGAATATGACCCGCATGGACGCATTTACACTGACAAACAGAAGTTTAATCGGTGGGTTTTAGAAGTTGGGGATGGAAAGGTGCCAGCGAAAATGAAAGAAGGCGAAGATGAACCAACTTGGATCCAAATTCCAGAAAATTTCCTAATTAAAGAATGGAGGTGTCCCATAGACGAAATTGTTAAAGAAACGTTTCCAGACTTCACCACGAGGCAAACAAACGAAGGCTATCTAAGAGAAAGGGCAATATTAACCCCGAAAAATGATGATGCAGACGACATCAACGAACATATGTTTAAAAAGCTGGAAGGTCAATCGATAACCTATAAAAGCTCGGACGAAATCTGTAAAGCATCAACCGATTCATTAGATCAGGAGCAGTTATACCCACCGGAGTTTTTAAACTCTTTGAAGTTCCAAGGGATGCCGCCGCACGGCCTCAAGCTAAAAAAGGAGCTACCAGTTATGCTGTTAAGGAACGTAAATCCATCCCAAGGAATGTGCAATGGTACTAGGATGATTATTACACATCTAGGAGAATTTGTTATTCAGGCTAAAATCATCACCGGCTCAAATATCGGCGGGGTGGTGTTGATACCAAGGATATCTCTAACATCAAACAGAAATCAGTGGCCATTCGTCATGAAAAGAAGGCAGTTCCCCATTAAACCATGCTATGCAATGACCATCAACAAGAGTCAAGGCCAATCACTTAATTTTGTAGCCCTGTATTTACCAGCACCCGTATTCAGCCACGGACAACTATATGTGGCGATATCTAGAGTCACAAGCCCGGAAGGACTAAAAATCCTCATGATGGAAGACACCGATGAGAACTTAAAGCATCACACACGAAACATTGTCTATAAAGAGACTTTTAATAACTTGCCCTAGCATCTCAAGGTATGCCTAAGAACTCTTTATCATTGTCCTCTTTATCATTGTTTTATAATTGAAACCTGATGCATTTATTACTAAAAACAAGGCAGAATCAAAAAAGTTGAAGCAAATATGAAGTCTAATTAATGATGAATATACACTTTCAAAAAATACTATAATACTAAAAAAATAGACCTTAAAACTAAAATGAACAATAAAAACGCAAACTACTAATAAAGAAACCCTACAAAATTCAAATCGAACCGTTAAACTGAAAATACCGAAAAAACATGAAATACTAACAATTCATTGCATAATAACGCCTGTGACTTCATTAAATACGAGTTGCAATGCGGCCTTTATTGAATTAATATATCATGGACCCGGGTCCCTGATGCATCATGAACTCTCGAAATACTAAAAAAATAGACCTTAAAACTAAAATAAACAATAAAAACGCAAAATACTAATAAAGAAACCCTACAAAATTCAAATCGAACCGTTAAACTGAAAATACAGAAAAAACATGAAATACTAAAAAAAATAAACCCTAAAATGAAAATACTAACAATAAACCTTAAAAGCTGAAAATGAATTCTAAAAAAATGACCTCCAAAAAACTGAAATTGATCCCGGATCCATGATAGAAATTGTCGTGACGCCTCTTTATCAGCACAAAATAACCAAAAAGCGAAAAGTAGAGCGGTACTGTTATACAAAGGCGATAAAGAACGGATTGGAGGGGCCAGAATAAATAAATAAGTAAATAACAAAAAAAAAAAAGAAATTTCAAGAGTCTGTTGTAGTAACAAGATTTACTGATTTAAAACCTAAGCACACCTTATGCTATTCAAGGATGCAATTGCGCGGAGAGCACTACGAATCATGTCTTCATTACGGTCAACTTCTTTCTTCACGGCATCTTGCTTGGGCCTAAAATTGACAGTTTTCTGGAGAGGATCCACCAGGGAATCCAATGCTGAAAGTGCAATAATTTGGTGAAAATTAGATTAATATCTACTCAACTACTAAATTTAGCCAACAAAACTAGATTTATTTGCAACCATAAAATAATGAAAGTAATGCCTGCCAACACAGCAGATGGGCACTTATCGGCTAACTTTGAAAGGATAAGATGACAAGGCATTTTGACATCATAATGATCTGAAATTGAAGAAAATTGTAATAAGTGACTTGCAAACATGAGAACAAGTTTTTTCGAATTAAACCGTCAATAATTCATTGCATAATTATCATAAATAATTTCACATCAACAGAAACCAAGGAGAATAACAGATATTGACCGAGGAGAAGATTAAATTGACGCTCCTCAGAGCGACTCACCATCCAAACCAGATAACAGATACGGAACAATAAAAGAAGAAGGGTTCACTTGATCAAGACAACTGTCCAACAAAGTATCAACGCATTCAAAAGCATCTTTCCTCAATTCAAGCCCATCATCTACTGTGTGCTTGAAAGGACCTAAATCCACTGACCTGATCAATTCTTTCTGCAAAGACATAATTGAGCAATAAACTTATAATTAATATACAGCTAGGAAGGAAAATAATTGTCAAAAAAAAAGGAAAAGCTCAAAGAATCAGTCCCAAGCAATCAATTCAACCATTATTATAAAAAAAACATCCAAAATACAAATACCAAGCCCGAACAATCAGTGTCAGAATCTCCGATGTTCCAAATTCATTACAAATATTCAAATCCACTTCCAAATTAGTTCTAGATATACATGCAGAATTAAGCTGAATTAGGGATTCATATCCCTAAGGGTGGCTTCAGTTTGTTATTCGTAAATCGAGAAACATACTCCAAAAAACCACGGAAATCAAAAACTAAAGAAACATCATAGGGTTACAACACATGATTCGAACCGCCATAACCCACAGAAACCAAGCAACCGCATAGATGAGAATTTGCATACCTCATTCGTCCAAGAGTAACAACACACTTGGGGAAAAAATGCCAATCAATTTCAGGTGCTTCTTTTGCACGAGTTAAGATGGATAACCATGTTAGAGACTTATTCAATCGCACTGCAGACCCACCAAACCGAGGGAAGGATCAGCGAATCCGAACTCAAGAAGACATGGATCTTCCAATTTAGGAATAGGATTATTAATGTATTTTTCTCGCTGGTGAATTTTGGAAATTCTCAAAAGAACAAGGAAAAACAAAAACAAATCAGAAGTCGGGATCTGATATTTCGCCGAGCGCGGAGGAGGATGGAGATGGACGTGCCTGAGATTTCGACAATGAGAAGGAGGATACAAATGGCTGGCTTTGGATATTGAAAGAAAAATCGAACCAGTCGCGAGCTGAAGAATAACGACTGAGATGATGGGGGAGATGAAAAACGACGGCGGTGCCTGTGATTTCAGAGGAGGAGGAGGGTGTGGATGGTCGAATTTGGATGGAGAAAGAAAAATCGAACAAGTAACGGGCTGAAGAATGACGCCGAGATGATGGAGGAGAAAAAACGATGGGGTGCCTGAGATTTCAGTGAAGAGGAGAGATAGAAAAAACTAGGGTTGGAGGGGACAGCGGGTGATGGTTGGAGAATATAATTCATTTTCTAGAAATTTATTAAGAAAAAATAATTAGATTAGTTGACTATGAAGTTAAGTTAATAGGGAGAATTTAATTCATTTCCTAGAAATTTATTAAGGAGAAATAATTAGATTAGTTGACTATTAGTTAAATTAATAGGTTAGGCATATAATTAGTTGCGTTTTTTTAATAAATAAAATAAAAAGATGGGATAAGGGATAAAGTATCTTCATTATTAATAGGATGAGTCTATATATTGGGGACGGACGAAAAAGGAAAGTCGGGTCTATATATGTGGGACGGAAGGAGTATTAATTTTCTTTGACAAATTATTTGATTGCAAATATTAGTTAAGGTTAATATTTATCTCATTGCTATCATGTATGCTCTAAAACATAAAAAACAAGCTGCAGAATTTTCTTAACACTACACACGTTATGCACCTTTTTTTTATCTTAATAAGATGACAATACCAATTAGGGGTGGACTCGGTTCCATTCGGTTCGGTTTTTGACCGAAACCGAGAGTCGAACCAAATATTCAGTTTCGGTTTGGTTCGGTTCTTTTTGAAGTTTGGTTCGGTTAAGTTCGGTTTTATAAATATTCGGTTCGGTTTCGATTTGGTTTGATGTTTTTTCGGTTCTTCACAATATAAATTCAAATATTATATGCAATAGAATAAGTTATATATAACAACAAGCCAACAAGAGTTATATATATGTTCAAGATAAAAGCTAGAGTTGCATAGCAATTTCCAAATATCTCAAAATATATAACAATCGTAAATCACAGTAGCTCATTCTCTCAACCTAAATTAATTGAATCACAAATTCATGAGCATATTATCGGTCCTTCTTGGACCCATGAGGGTCTTACAAAAGGAAAACGAATTATACTAAAATTCGAAACACACCAAAATCACAAAAACAAGGTCATTTTAGTATGTTGAAATTTGACTTCGGTCCATTTCGATGCAGTTCGGTTCCGCTCGACCCCGAACCGAGAACCGAACCAAATTAGTTCGGTTCGGTTCTTTTTTGTTTTTCGGTCTTCTTCTTTCGGTTTTTTGGTTCTTTTTGGGTTTTTTTCGGTTCGGTTTTGGATTTTCGGTTCAAATGCCACCCTAATACCAATGTACAAAATTTTTCCTCCTGTTTTTATGCGTATACAAAGCGTTCACAATTTAGGTTTAGTTTGGAGTATTGCAACTTGAAGTCAAACATTAGATAACCATATAATTAGTTAGTTAAAGGCAAGAGCCTAGGTATATGTAGGTATTTTACATCCATTTTTATCATCACTTTTCTTACACGAAAAACTCCATGCTTATTCAATTTTAATTATTTTTATCCTGAATGACAGTAGGCCATTAATACAAAAACTAAACCACTTTTCAAAGCAATCAAAACAATATTATGTGATTTAAATCAAGTGCAAACATGTTAAAGACATCTTCGATAGTTGTTTGGAATCAACCAATTACGCGTCCCCCTTTTACTCCCACCATAAAAGGATCCAACTTGCCAAACAGATTTTGGAAGAAAAGATTATACAACAGTGTTTTCAATTATATATACTTTATTGATCTAATGTGTTTGCTTAATTTTGTGAAAATTTTGCGAATGGGTTGGCTGTTGATTTGAGGTGGAGAGAGAAAAAAAAATCAATTGAAAGTTATAATAAAAATACAAGCGGGTGTTTGTTTTAAAAAATTACTTACTTATTCATTCATTAATTAACTAATTTGATATAATAGACCATTGAACCCCAAATAAGATTCCAATATCTTTCCAACTTATATAAATAGAATTAATATCGAGACAATCTTCTATAAATGTATCAGCTTTTTAATATTTGGTTACACATTTTATTTACAGGATGTCTATATCAACCAATACCACTTAGAGATATAACGACGCAATCGTTACAGATGAAAGACAAGACTGAAGTGATACATTAGTTTTGGTGTAAGAGACAAAAATAAAAATGCCTAAGTTGTGTGTAGTATAAACTATGTGTTTGAAATAACATGTTTTGCGTTACGATGATGAAAGTCACTCACGTATTTGATACATTTTGTTTGAGACATTATATTTACAAAAACTTACTTAAACAAACTTCGTTTATTCAATGGAGTAGCCTGTTCGAAACTAACCATAATAACTAAATAAGCATAACCCTTGCAAAATTAATGATTCTTTACGATAAACAAAGCCCGTGCATCGCACGGGCCATGCTACCTCGTGAAGACAATAAAGGACTGATATTAACGGTCGATCTAAAATTTCGATTGTTTATTAGTTTTTTGCTTTTCTTTCTTTCTAAAATTTAGAATACTTTTATAGGCTTGGTTAGTTAGAGTAATTTGTGAATCCTTATTACTAATCCGAGCGGAGGATATTTAAATAAATCCTCCTTGAAACGTGTGTCATTATCAGATCTTTGTCTTCTTGTTGTCGCGACAGTTGGCCCAATTTGTATGGATGAGACTTCCACTGTCCGGCGATTCGAACAAGTAGCATCCTACCCGTGTCTGTCGGTTCGGATCGATCATCTCTTCGATCGAGGCCGTCGGTTTTTGGTCAATTCTTAGGACGTTTGACCAGATCATCATGTTGCCGATCTGAATGGTCGAGACCCTTAATGTTGGGTCCAAATATTGGGGTCGGATAACTCGACCGGCCTTAGTCGGGGCAATGTGAGAGACTTCATAATTTATTCCATTTGTGTGATTCATGGAGGTTGGATATCGAAATCGAACAGTGTCGAAATCAGCCTCTAGAATATCAATTCACGTCTCTAACTTGAGGATGACATGTCAATTGGACCACCCATATTATTATTAGGGCGGTCACCAACATATTTTATAAATAGCCTCTAGAATATCAATTCAGGTCTCTAACTTGAGGTTGACATGTCAATTGGACCACCCATATTATTATGAATAATACTGCACACAAATACAAATGCACACACAAATATATACTCCTACTTTGTAGGGATTGTACCCTGCGTAGTAGGGGTTGTATTCCTACACAATCCCTACTATTTATAAAGCAGAGTACAATTCTTACTACGCAGGATACAATCCCTATAAAATAAGAGTGTGCATTTGTGTGTACATTTGTACGTATATGTAGCAGCTTTGTATTATTATTAGGGCGGTCACCAACATATTTTATAAATATATTTATAACTTGCATTACGTTTCACTATGACAAGCCAAACTGAACTATAAAAGGAACAGGGATAATTAAAAAGAATTAAAATGAGGGACATGAACAAAGTAAATACTCTCTCCATACCAATTTAAATCAAACCAAATCAAATATACTCAATATATTCCACTCAGAGTGGAATCTGGGGAGGGTAAGATGTACGCAGACGATGTCCCTACTTTTTAAAATAGGGAGACTGTTTCCGTAAAGACTCTCGACTTAGTGCATGATAAAATTGTTAATGATATTTACCAAGAGATACCTATGATTAGAAAACGCTTAAAACAGTATATGAATCCATGGCTTTGTCCCATGGGACTTACCTCAAATGATTTTGATTAGTCAAATCTTGTTGCACTATGCTCTACCAGAATAGAGGTTTCGTGCAAGACGCCCTGCAAGACTAAACCACAACCAAAGGACAAAGGACAATAGAAAATTAAAATATCTACTTGCTATTGCCTCAGTTGTCTCCGTCCCAACTTATTAGTCATAATTTGCTATTTCGGTCCGTCCCAACTTATTTGTCCTATAGTTATTTTTGTACAAACCTTTTATCTTCTACTCTCACTTTGTCATTTAATAAATTGAGACCATTTCTCCACTAATTACTCTTTCTCTATTCATAACACACCCACCTAACAATTTCTTAAAACCCGTGCCGTCCCAACTTAGGACTCTAAGGGGGCGTTTGGTTCGCTGGAATATTTCTGATGAGATTGGAATTGGAATTGGAATTGGAATCCGTCAGGAATTGGAATCCAATTCCATACTCTTTTGGTTGGCAGGAAATGGAATTGGAATCCAATTCCATATTTTGTTTGGTTCGCAGACATGTCAGATGAATTTGATTTCAGAAATGCAAAATGACATAACTGCCCTTCTTGACGGCGGGCGACGAGCGGCGGCGGCCGGAGAGGCGGTTAGGCGACAGCGGTGGCTGGAGAGGCGGCGGTGACCGGAGAGGCGGTGGCGGTGGTGGCCGGAGAGGTGGCGGCGGCGGTGGCCGGAGAGGCGGCGGCGGCGGCCGGAGAGGGGTAAAATGGTAAATGTCAAATTCCTTCCTTGATGGAATTGAGAATCCCTCCTTATATCGAAGGATTCCAAATTCCCACCGCTATGGGATTTAAATCCCATCAAACAATTCTAATTTCCATCTTTAAATGCAACCAAACACATGAATTGTCAGTAATTGGATTCCAATTCTCCAGGAATCCCAAGGATTCCAGCGAACCAAACAGGCCATAAGTTGGGACTGGAGGAGTACAAAATATTATAAAATATGTTCTCTATGTAGGCATGTGACATGTCAATCCATGTGGTGCTTTAAGAGCATGGGGTACGTGGTGCCAACGGCTCGTGCCAAAGGAAAAACGCGAGAAATGTGGTTGGCGCACCACACCCTCCCTCGCGCCGTTCGGTCTTGCGCCAAACCAACCAGCCAGCGCCGAGCCTTTATTTTTTTTTTTTTTTTTTTTTTTTTTCTTTTTCCCTAACTAGCCGTTAGGTTCAAAAATCCACCCAACCCAAAAAACTAGCCGTTTGGCAACGGGTTTATGCCCATTTTTTGAAAAAAAAAAAATTTTTTTAACCCCCAAAACCTTATAAATACTACCCCATTTCAATCCTAAACTCATACACTTCTATCAAACCTTAATCTATCAAACTTCTAGCAAAAATGAATCCCAACCAAAGATGGATCAACCAAATGCTAAACGACCCGAGCAACCAAATGAATCCCACCCAAACGCCGGGTTCGTCTTCTCAATCCGGTTACCTTCCAAACTTTCAAACGTCGTACATGAATCCCGAAGATTTGGCACTATTTAGCCAATGGAAGTTACAACAACAACAACAACAACCATTTACTCAATTCACTCCATTTTCTCAACCTCAAACAACCCCTTCACAACCAAATTCGGACCATGCATCCTACCATCTTGTTGACGAAGACGAAGACGAAGAAGAAGAAGAAGATGAAGAACAACCGGAGCCGACACCGACATCAAAAAGTCGAGGGCAAAAACTATGGCGAAGAAGCCAAGTCAAAGGCAAAGTCAAAGAAAAACGGTAAAGAAAAAGAAGGTGATGAAGATGGTGCCCCGACTAGACCTCGGACTTTGTGGACCCAAGACGAAGAGTATCTTTTGGCGGAGTGTTTTATTCAAATTTCCGAGGATCCAAAGAATGGGGCGGATCAAAAACAAGATACATTTTGGTACAAAGTGCTCGATGCATACAATGCCGAAGCTAAACGGCTTAAGTATGCACCTCGTACCAAAAACATGTTGACTGGAAAGTGGACTCCAATGAATAGAGATGTGAAGAAGTGGAATACGGTGGTTGATGAAACGGCCGTGATGAGTGGGGAGAATGATAGGGATTTCATGACCCGTTGTCACATATTGTTTAAAAAAACAACGGGTCAAGATTTCAAACATATGAGTGCTTGGGAGTTTTTGAAAGACAATCAAAAGTGTAAAAACCGCGACTCTTCTTTGGCAAGACGTACTAGTATTCGGCATAGTCAAGAGGAGCACGATCTCTTTGGACCAGATGAGGTGCCACGACCCGACGGCATGTATCGAGTTTCAAAGAGTCAACGTTCGCCTAACTCGACCGCTAGTTCCGTTCAAACCCGGCATTGTTTCAAGAAATGTTGCAAATGCAAATCGAGTTAGACCGTAAGGCAAAAATGGATGTACTCGGCGAGAGTCACTGCACGAGTTAACTTATATGAATCTCAAAAGGTTGCCGAGGAGATGCGGGTGTTACAAATGGATACTAGCATGATGGATCCGGTTAACGCAAGGATTGTTCGGGCACAACAAGCTCGAATCAAGGCTAAATATCCCAAGACTTTCCCGAAGAGGATTAGGCTTTTGTATTTCTTTTTATGTATTCGGTTTTTAATTTTATGTTTGTATTGTGTGTTTTTAATTTTATGTAATGTGTGTTTTTAAAATTAATGAAGTTTATTTTAGTTGAAATTATGTATGTTTAATTTTTAATAAGTGAAAAAAAAAAAAAAAAAAAGTTCCAACGGCACCAGAAATTCTGGTGCCAACGGATACCCCTGAAATGTGGTGCCAAAGGGTTTCTGGTGCCGTTGAGCTTTTTGCTGACGTGTCACCAAAAAAAGCCAACGGCACGAAGCCAACGGCTTGACCGTACCCAGTGCTCTAAAAAATAAGACGGACCGGTGCATGTGAAAAAAATTAATAATTAAAAGTGTGACTCGTCTTATTTAGGGATGGCAAAAAAAACTACGGGTTCAAGTACCCACGGATTTTTACCCGAATGGGTTCAATTCGGGTAATAAAATTCGGGTCCGGGTCTGGGTCTGGGGCGGGTAGAGAAAAATAAGTTCGGGTCCGGTTCGGTTCCGGGGTATGGGGTACCCACCCCGAACCCGCCCCGATATATATATATATATATAATATTAATACTTAATAAATTAAATATATATATATTAGTAATTAAATTAGTAATATATTATATATATATAATATATATAATATTAATACTTAATAAATTAAATATATATTAGTAATTAAATTTGTAATATATTTTATATATATTAAATTAGTAATAAATTTAAATTAGTAATATATTATATATATAATATTAATTCGATAAAAAAAATTAATCTGGTACTACTGGGTACCTGTAACCGAGCGGGCGGGTGCAGCGGACTCCAAAAAAAATTTGGCGGGTCTGGAGCCAATTTTTAACCGCAAGTCCGGGTCTGGGTAGGCAGTACCCGGCCCCGACCCGCCCCATTGCCATCCCTAGTCTTATTTAAGTTCTCAAGTGGCGATTTTTTTTTAAAAATTAATTTGTGCTATTCTTTATTTAAGACTTCAGAAGGATAAGAACAAAAAGTAGAGAAAGTTTCACATATATTTGTCTATTAACACGGTGTTTTAACTAAATTTTTCAATGTAAAATAATTGTGAATGGTAAAAGAGAAAATTATCAAATTGGTTTCGTATGTGGGATTAATTGGCCAAAAAAACCCATCTATCTCCCCCTTACTTTAGCCAATTTAGTCCTCCGTCGCCGGCCGGAATATTTTTTATAAAATTAAAAAAAATATATTTTTTTTCAGAAATTAAAAAGATTAAAAATATTTTTTTTTTCAGAATTATAAAATCAATCTTTTGAATCAAAATTATAAAATATTTTTTTCAGAATTATTAAATTAAAAAATAAATAAAAAATTCAGATATATTTATATTAATATTTCAGAATTAAAAATAATTACCTAAGGTTCTATTATTAAATTAAATAAAAAAATAATTTTTTTTAGATTTTTTATATTATTTAGGTTTTTATATATTTTTTTAATTTTTTTTAGATTTTAAATTTTTTAATTTTTTTTAAATTTTTTTAATTTTTTTATATTTTTTAAATTTTTTTAAATTTAGGTTTTTTAATATTCCAGATTTTAAAATTTTTTTGGATTTTTTTATATTATTTAGGTTTTTATATTTTTTTTGCCACGTGTCGTCCACGTCAGCTCCGATGGCCGGAAAATACTCCGGCCGGCGACGGAGGACTAAATTGGCTAAAATAGGGGGGAGATGTGGGGTTTTTTGGTCCACCGGAGACAGATGGGTTTTTTTGGCCAATTAATCCCACATACGGGACCAATTTGATAATTTTCTCAATGGTAAAATGCATATTTGTTCCAAGTATTTCTTAATTTCTTCTATTGGTGGAATCACATTCAGAATTACTGTGGAATATAAAATTTTAGATAAAAAGAATTCAAAAATTAAAAAATACAAGGTAAGATAGTGAATTAAGGTGGTGCTCCGAATACGAAAAGCACATCCCTTGAACATGACGATTCCCACCAAGCACTACCTAACCCATTGAGAGAAGTAAATCGCGAGTCGCTCGAGCAATTCCAGGATTCCCAATGCCTTTTCTGTACACTTCTGCGCACAATGAGAAGCCCTTAACTGATTAACAGCGCCTCAGGTTCCCAGCACAGTTCTCGGGAGAACAACCACTGATTGGTCAGCACCTCCGGGTTTCCAGCAAGGAAATACTCCCACACTGCCGTTTGACGCGAGATTAAACATTGATTAGCGGTCGCTCGAGCTAGCCCCGGGGAGCTAGAGGATCATAAAGAAAAAAAACTTTCTCTTTCACCTCCTTGGTGGGGTTAGAACCCAAGACCTCTCCCAAAGAAGTGTATTGAGAGTAGGCATCCTACCACTAGACCACCAAAAATGTGTTCAATATATATAAAATACGAGAAAATAAAAAATAATTCACTAGGGATCCAGATTCGATTCTCATAGTAGTTATATAAAAATATGTGTGTTTAATATATAGAATTTGTTGTAAACATATCTTTTAGATATGTACTTCAAATAGTAGTGATACTCATTCCTTAACCCCAAACCCTAGCTCTGTATCTCCCTATAAATAGAGGTCTGAAGTCCTCGTAATAATATATCTGATTACACCTCGAATTCTCTACAGTTTCTCTCTACTTTATTCTCTCTTTCTCCTCCTCCATTTACAACACGTTATCAGCACGATACTCTATCAGTAAATATTTTATTTCTCTCCGATTTTCAAGATTAACACACGAAAAAAAAACGCGAGCAAATTTTATGCACTGCGAGACCGCGCTAAAATCGCGATTCCCGCTTTGTTAACCGTCGGATCATCACGAAATTTTTACGGATCTTCCTGCAAATGACATCTGATTTAACGGTGGATATTGGATTCTAAAAAGCGTTGCATACATAAAAAAAAAGGTATGAATAAAAATAGTCTTTTTTCTGGTGAACGATATTAATTTTATTTACTCATTCAATAACTTTCTTGCATATGATGATTTCGAAGAAAAATATATATTCTTTAGTTATTAATTTTTATATTTCTGTGTGCATCATATGTAAATAATATATATGATGATCTAAAAATTTATTATCAAATCATATTCCTCCTTGTTTCTAGAAGAAACGCGATTCAATAGTACTTAATAATCCAGAAGTTTATTAAGATAAAAGATTCGTTGCAGTTCTTGAAGAAGCACAATGTTATGTCGTCATATTCTAGTTGAATATGATGTGTTCATGAAGAACACTATGAGATCTAAAAATTTGTGTAAATTCCTAATGAAAAACACAAAATAATATTCCTGAAGAATATTGTAAGTGCTCTTGAAGAAGCAATTATTTTGATTTAGTTATTTCGAGCCTTACTTAATTTTCGTACTATTCTATTTCCTTTGTATATTCAATTATATCTCTTTAAAATTATTGCTCCCGAAGTAGCACAATTAATTGTAATATTCTTGAAGAATATTACTATTCTAAATGAATAATTCTTATTTATACAGAACTTATGTGATATTACAATATTCTTGAAGAATATTGATTTGTTACTATAAATATAATAGCATAATTAAATCATTGTGCTCTTGATGTACCACGATATTATCCCTGAAGGAAAATATAACTTATATCTCAAATAAGAAAAAATATTAATATGCTTTGAGAATATTCTCTATCGAGATTGTATAAGATATGATATAATTCACAACCATAATTCGATGATGCTCCAATGGTAGCAAAATTAGTGAATGGTTGGATAGTCCTATCATATTTACTGATAGTTGTTCCCGACAGTGAACAAAATTAAATTATAAACTTCAATATTAAATGGCTCAAATACTAATAATACGTAGTAGAAATTATCTCTGAGATTAGATAATATCAGTAGAAATTATATTCTGAAGTAGATCAAATTTAAGATTTATCCTTGTAGGGGATAATTACTTATAAATTTTATCCCTTGGAGTGGATATTATCAACTGTTAATGTTAAGGACACAGAAATGATAATCTTAAGATTATATGTCATATATCTAATTTTATCTATTGTATAGTTTAATATTGTATTACCTCTTATGATATATTATGGATGTTTATCAATATGAGATATGATGTCATACCTTAAGTATGATTTCAATTGATCGTTGTTATATAATTAGTGATAAAAATTTCAAATATCCTGAAGATATTTGCATCATTAAAATTTTTGGCTTATCTTATTTCTTATTTTTAATATCGAATGTCAAGTTATTGGGATTAAATAGTTTTCATAACTTATTGTCTCACAAAGTGCAAATATGCATGCTTTAGAAATAAATGATACTTTCTGGGTAAAAAAAAAGGTGCCAAATTAATTGACAGTTCCTGAAGAACCACTGAATTTCTCCCTAAAGAGTTAAAAATTATGCACTATTATCTTCTTAGAACTACTATTTTCTTGACATCGTTTAGGTAATGAGAAAGTTGATTCAATTTACATTTAACTAAAATCATGTAGTGTACGCGATTCAAACACATCATATATATTGATTAATTATTCATTGAATTGAAGGTAATGATTTGTTTCATATTGATCTGTATGTACGCATAAACTTAGTCATGATACGTATGAATCATAATTGATTTATTTATTGAGTTTAATTAATGTTTTATTTCATACGTATGTCAATTGATGGTATATAGTTATAGATCTTTTGTTAAATTAGATCTAAATTTGTTCCTTATAATATTAGATCTTTAGTTTTTCTAAAACGGATCTTGAATATATTTAAATCTGTATATATTAATTATTGTATCATGATGATATTATAATTATTATTTCCGGAAGAAACATGATTTTGTTGTCATTAGTAATCGTAAAGATTATTATTGTATTTTCTCGTTATCGAGCCATTTGATTATCTTATAGTTGGTTCGATTTAAATTGTTGCTCCTGAGGTAGCACAATTTATATTTCTGAAGAATATTCATGCTCCTCAAGAGCAATTCATGAACACATATAACATCATTGTAACACCCCCAGATTTAACCGGAAATATTACAGCGCCATGGGCCCCGAGATGGAACCCACAAGGCTAAAAGAATTTTTTCGCAAACATTAACAAATGCCCAAGAGGCCAATGACGGTACTATCTTTAAAAATGCACAAAGACTTATAAAATCCATTTATCAAAAACCGTTATAAAAACTCATTTGAAATCGCAAGGCCAAACGGCCGGCACTCAAAAGTTTAGAAAACGATTTCCAAAGTAATCTCAGTTACCAGTTACTGAAAGAACATTTCAAAATACTCACGCAGTGGAAAAAGACCAACCATAAAGATACTCTAGCAGCGGAATACAAGAACCAATCAAGAAACTCAATGTACAAAACATGTCCTAGCTAGTATCCTCCGGGAAGCTCATCTCTTCACGACCGCTACAAGCTCGATACTCCAAGAACCTAAAAAGAAATCCCACGACGGGGTCAGCCATAATATCCAACAATGATAACCGTCACATCAGATTAATAATTACATACCAATGAGAATACAACATAAGAATACGACCAACATAATCTTACCGCCATAACTTTGCTTACTCAAGTAATTCTCATCAGAATAACCATTATCACATTTCACATCCTGTACTCGATTAACCAATAAATACGAACATAATATATGTACTGTACCTCAAACAATAATCAAGGTTCTCAAGCTATCATAACCAACTCACGATATGGAAAAGTACCAGTTCTGACCAATACAATCCATCTGATAGCATCATCAAATCCCAAAACGATAACCGATTGTCCATCACAAGACGAATACCAAAGGAAATACGGAATATACCTCGAGATATGAAGTGCCACGACAATCATATCAGTCTAATCCGAGATCATATAAATGCAATACGGACACAGTCCTAACACAAGACCTACAAATGCATACTCATATGACCACGTCAATATGATCACAATAATAACAATCATGTATACTCAATGGAAATCCGACGATCCAGCGCCCTCAGCATAGATCCCTTTGTTGATCCTATCAGATCAGCATAAGGTGGATAACCAACAATACACATATGAACAACAACACATGATAAAATCAATGATGCGAATTCACAAGATTCCATCAACACAATGTAACACCCCCAATCCGCTCAGGGATATTACACGCCGTAGAACCTTTCCTCAAGGATCTACCAGGCTGGTAACAACATATAACAACTCAACCATGCCTTTAAGGCTAAAATGACTAAGTAGACCGATTTGGTCTTTCAATAAATACATACAACTCAAATACAACTCGTGCCCACGTAGGGGTCAAAACACAACCACACCCGTACAACGGGAAAAATATAGCAGCGGAAAATAAAATACAACTGAACCAATACACGATGTACGGTTCCTCATGTGATTAGTATCGATCATCTTTCATCATCCTTCGTGCCGACCCTGTGTTATGCTCCAAAACCTGAATGCAAAAACAGACATCCACCCCCGAATACTCGGGGGTTAGCAAAACTCCACTGTTTTGCTAGTGCAAGAACAAAGTGCAAATACGAGCCATACAATTCACATTCCACGAACGACAATAATTTGGAATCCTCAGAGATTCAAACGAAACGAAAAGTACTTCCCGAGGCAAGAGTTTGAGAAAACCTTTCAAAATCGAAATATCATAAATCAATGGAAATAATTTATAAAACGGTTTAGAATGCCATCGAGAGTTTTAATAGAAAACAATTTAGGATTATCAAATCCTACTTTTCAAAATCCAAAAGACAAAAGGGGTCACCGCCCCAAAGGTTTACTTTCCGAAAAATGACATTTACCAAACCGTTGGGATTTTAGCCCCAAATCTCATCAACTCACAGTACACAAGAACGACCACAAGGTTCGTCTCCCAACATCAAAATCCACAAATAAAGGATTTCAAACAAACAACAAAATACTCTAGTGCCATCCTAGCCAAGTAGGCCAAACGAACAACTTACCTCTTACACACTTAGTCGATGCATGCAATCATGAAAACCGTTCAAAATCACTCATTTCCGGAAATGCCATAATCAAATCACATTTGCAAAATGCACCACAATTAACCGTCGATCCACGTCTCTGTGGACCCCTACCGAGATCCCGTCGGATCTAACCCGTAGTGGTTAAAAGCAAGCTCGTCGATCCACGTCTCTTGTGGACCCCTACCGAGACCCCGTCGGATCTAACCCGTAGTGAGCATACACACACACGTTACTCATGCAATACTAATATGCTAAGAATGTAAGTTCATCAAGAATACTTACTAGAGATGGCCACTAATCCGACACCATTATCAAACTCTTCAAAATACCATAACAAGATTAAATACGGAATACACGATTCCATAACTTTTAAACAACAAGGATATCATCAAAGCCTCCAACGTTCAAAATAATCAAATCATAATCAATTCCCAAAACACAACATTCACAAAACACACACGCGTTTTGAAAGAGAGCCTTTAACGAGGCCAAACCGAAATCTTTTGAAACTTCATTTCAAACAACCAAACAAACACACCAAGACGATCACCGATCATCATATCCATAAAATAAGAAAAGTATGGGCAAGGTACTTGCCTCGAATAACCACAACGCGGAGAATCGGCCGAAGTAGGTTGGCACGAACCGACTACGAACTCGCCGACTCCACCAAACGACAATACACAACAATGAACTACGAACGAAAACAATAACAACGAAAATGAATTCCAAAGTACGACCCAAAGCCGCTGAATTCAAGGAACGAATGACGAAAATTCAAGGATTTTCCCCAAAACGGCCAAGAACACGATTCGTCCCGACAAAACACGAAAACGGAATTCCAAGTTGAAATATGGATATACAATCCATAGAATGTGTTTAACAACATCATTTAACCACAATCGATCCATCAAAAACGGATGAAAAATGAGATCGAGAACAAATCCCCCAAAAAGTCAATTCGAAGGAAATCAAGAAATATACTTCGATTCGACGAAGAACAATGGATTAAATGATGTTAAACACAAGAATACTACCAAGATTAATCATACCCATCATGAATTAATCAACAACACGGAACGAATCAGACAAAAATGCAAAAACCCCCAAATTCACGAAATTAGGGTTCTAAGAAAGATTACCTTGATTCGCTGGATCAAAGGATGATACAGGATGATTTATTGATGTTATGAACTCAAAAACTTCGTGGATTTGTTGTCAAACAACATGGCTTCGCCACCCTCGAATCGCCAGCCGCGGATAGAAGAGGAAGGAAGTGAGAAATGAATGAAAATGTGACTGCTCTGTCACATTTATACTGGGCCGGAACTAGCATGCGCTAGCCTTCTCGGTCTAGCGTGCGCTATCGGACGGTATCGGCCGAGTACCTCGGCCAGGGCCCACACGACCCGGCACCACCGACCAAAACTACCAACCAAACCTGCCGACCCGACTCCCGCTAGCGTGCGCTTACTGGCCGCTGCGCCAGGCTGTCCAGTAACCTCTGGACTAAAAAGTTCGCCCATGTAACGTACGCTAGTCGGCCGACAGCGTGCGCTACTCCTACCGGTTAGCGTGCGCTACGACCGACAGTAGCGTGCGCTACCTGTCGATCCTGATCGAGTCCAGAACCTCAGAACCCCACTGCCCAGACCCGATAGCGTGCGTTAGGCCAGCCGATAGCGTGGGCTACACCTACCGGTTAGCGCGCGCAGCCTTCCGGCCGTAGCGTGCGCTACGCCGGTTATTGCCGCACCTGTCCGGCCGGTGCCCGCAATCGTCCGGCCAGTCCCGCAACCGTCCGGCCAGTGCTCGAACACCAGGGCTCGACGACTCGATTTCCGTAAACGCACGGAACGAACACGACGAAAAGTTCGCGGACGACATCAACGACCCGTAATGAAAACATAATGCAATAATTAATCATACGCGGCCAAGAAACGGGTCGAGACAACAATTACAGATACGGATACCCGTAACTTTGGGTAAATTACAAAATGGCCCAAAACGCCCGAAAATCACGATACGTGATCGAATAACCAAACCGAAGTTCACAACACGCCTAACAAAGTTAAACGGACTTACGGGAAACTCGAAACAACAGTTTCGAACGAGATTCGCAAGAACCGAACTCAAGTGCGGAAAAGTCGCTAAAAAGCACAGAACTCAACAAAACAACACCGAAACGAACTCGGATGTCAAAAAGTGTAGAATTAATCATTCTCAGAATGACGAAACGGTCATGAGCGAGTCATCAAAACGGACTTCCGCCGAAAAAAATAAATTACCGGAAATTGAAATTACGGGTATTACACACAATACTGGTAATCCAACGATCCAGCGCCCTCAGCATAGATCTCCATGATGATCCCGTTGAACCAATGCATGGTGGAAAACCTGTCCAACGATCCAACGCCCTCAGCATAGATCCCCATGATGATCCCGTCGAACCAACGCATGGTGGACATTCGATCCAGCGCCCTCAGCATAGATCCTCATGATCCCATCGGATCATTTACAACATAAACAATACAATCATGCATACACATATGCAACTCAATATGTTCATCAACATGAACGACATATGGATCAAAACATGAACGACACTATGATGACACAACTAAGACGACTCCATGTTCAGCAACAGGAATGACAACCTGCATGATCAACATCATTAACACTAAACCGAATCAAACTAAGATACTTGTCCCGAGTCCTTTAGGAGCAATCTCGATGTCAAATCATCACCGGCAATTATCCTCAATGCTCGGCGATCCAAACGTACAATGAACTATAGATACTCATATCCTCGTCTTTACCATAATGTAACCTCGATACTCGAACATACCAATAATTGAGATAAAGCATATACATTATGATTTACCTCCCAGAATCGAAAGAACGATATGCGATCCGAATACCCAGAGTTCACAATAATAATCATCGCTATATGCATTATAAACGAAATGAAACTGAAACCATTCATTAAATATTATAACTGAGCAAGTAATAACTTGCCTCGATACCGATACCACGAAGCTGCTACCGAACACATTGCCTTTGTCTACGAGCTCCTCAGCCCCGATCAAAAGCAATACAATGGACATACTCGAACACGACCGTAACATCCGGTTATAATCACCGATCAATAATCTCAATCTATCGAAGTAATCAAATAACACATATCCGATAACAATCAACAACCGACAAAACTAACCAATCGAACTCAACGGTTCAACACAACCTCGAATAAACGCAGTCAGAACAAACCAAATCAAACCATCACGAATTCATAATCAAAACACAAAAATACTGCACTGTCTGCCTACTTAGCACACGTTAAACACATAACGTAGCGTGCACTAAGTTGCTCCTGTTAGCGTGCGCTAGCCAGTAAGCTTAGCGTGCGCTAATGATGTACAGTGGCATGCATTCCAAGCATCGCCTAACACTTCCATCATATCAATGATCAACTCATCTCGATATTAAGGATTTCATAACATATTCGATTCCAACTTTTATCTTTAAACACGAATCAACAAGATTCTTTCTTGTTCATATTTGGTAACTTCATAGAACAATTTACCGGTTATTATCATGAATAATCATATTCCAAAGTCATCCGTAACCTTTCCAATTTTCAGTTCTTATTCATAACAATCATGACATATATAATTCAATAGTTCTTCAAGAACACGAATTATCCGAATTCACGTTCATGATCCATAAAATGACAAGATCCGATGTGTTCTAACATCTAAAAATCCTTATTCATCATGTTCTTCGACATACAATTCATATAACTTCAAGAATCACAATAGCACCACCATAATCGTTACCATACGAAGTAACCAACGACAAAACATCAAAAATCCGAATTGAAGAAGGGAATTACATCAACATATCTCTTGAATTCCATCCAAAACCATACGAAACATATCAATACTCATATATTGATAACAACACTAACTTAGTACGGTAATCCAACTCGTTATCATGCTCATCACTCGAATATATGATAATCACCGACTCAAGAACATCAATAATCAATCCAAACGACATCCAAAAGTGAATAACTATTACCTTGTATAGACGAACCATGAAGGAGAACAATCAACTTCATTCCAATAATCATCAATAATTTCAAGAACAAGACTTTAATCCATGTTCCTCAGCTTAATCTTTGTTAAAGATTATCATCTCTCAGTATTTGGGACCTCAAACTTCTCTCTAAAAACTCTCTCTCTCAGTTGCAAGGAAGGAATGGACGAAATGCTTCATAACACCCTTCTGTCCCTTTTTATAAAGTATATTTCTAGCGTGCGCTAAACCTTATGTTTAGCGTGCGCAACAGCCTTAGCGTGCAATAACTGACTTTGTTAGCGTGCGCTATCGCAGTCCAGAGGCTACTGTCTGGCTTCGTACATGTGCTTACATATGTAATGCCCATGCATTAGCGTACGTAACTTACACTGTCTAGCGTACGCAAGTCCTTACATTTAGCGTGCGCTAATACCAGTTGACTTGCTACAGTCTACACCTACCACGAAGATGCTCGTGACCCCACATGCCGAAAGCAACCAATAAACCCAAGATTCCCTGTTGACCGATATCCAGTTAGCGTGCGCTAATCAACAGGCATTAGCGTGCGCTAACACTACATTAAAACATCCGTTGACTTATCAGAACGTGCGCCGAAAGTGGCCTGGTCCACGCGTAGATTCCTTCCGATCGAACTGCATTAGCGTGCGTTATCTTATATCCGTAGCGTGTGCTAAACCTGCACGATAGCGTGCGCTACTCATGATTATTAGCGTGCGCTAATAATGTTACACTTAGCCATTTTCAGCTATTCTTGTCCAACGTCTCGACATACCAAAAACGAACATAAGACACACTGAACACAAACACTGAATCCAATAATATTCTTATACGATATACTCTATATCGAAAGTACGATAACCTGATACACGATATCCTCAAATGAAACTATCGACCATATACGACAATTATACCGATACTGACATCTCAGTCCTTTATTTATTTTATCCCTACTGTACAGATTCCACGCTGTACAATATAACTCGGATAAAATAATATCAAACAACAGTAGTAGAAATTCCGGATATTACAATTATGTACTGTTATTTTGATTTAAATTGTTGCTCCAAAGTAGCACAATTAATATTCCTGAAGAATATTACATGTTCCAGACGAACAATTTATATGTTGGATATTATATAATATATTATCCATTTATTTTGTCAGTGCTAGATTGCGCAACCGATTAGGTATCATTAATCATATGGATTACGATTCGGGTCTCGGATTTGGAGATATATAAATTTATTTATGTGACCCAAATACAATGATAGTTATGGATTCTCGGGATATTTGTACCCAAGGCATACATTTTGAACTTTCTTTTTCATTGCTCGTGTAAGAGCCAAAGATAAATTTTTTGATGAGAGATATTATTGTTAGATGGAGATCTTTGAAAGATCTATTATGATCAGCAAATGACCATATTTTTCCCTAAATATTGATAGACTTTCGTTTTTTTGTATTCCAGAGGCAATACAAAACTCAAAATGATTGTAAGTATCAATTACAAGTTTAATTGTAAATGGTATTGAAATATTACAGTGAAGGTCAGTTGCTTTACTCAAGTAGTGCCTGAAGCACATGAGTCTACTTATAGAAAATACATATATATTTTGGTCAAGAGAGAGACCAAAGAAAGTTATTAATTGATACAAATATAGAGTGTGAGATAAATTATAATAAAATGAATCACACAATGTAAATTTGCCCGAAGCAAATAAAATTAAATGACTTTGAGGCATTAGGAGGGAGATATAAATGGAAGAATGGCATCAAATTCAGAGCGTATAATATATCCACATATATTAATTACATAAGATGAGTTGAAAGTTCATAAGTTTATTAACTGCCTATGGAGTGATAAAACATATAAGGGTTATGCACCAACAAATGATTAAAGTTCATGATGAACTATATGGATAACGCTATGTTTCTCGACGCCAGAAGCGTGAGACATTTTGTGCTTAGAATATACATCCGCGGAATATAAATTTAATAGAGAAACCTTATCACTCATTAAGCCTCCTGAAGAGGTTCGTCCGGAAGACGAGAATCCCAATACAATTGCACGTGCTTAAAATAATCATGAAATTGGAATTACGGAATGACCAGATCTATTATATTATGAGAAATAATATAGATCTGATTTATATAAGTGTTGATAATGCCATGAACTTCCTAAATACATGATATCTATACGATGGAAATATCAAGTTGTCGACAACACTTCTTGCCTCAAATTCTAAATAATTATTCGGATCCAAAAGCTACTTGATATTATTGTGCCAGAAGCACATTGGCAATAGAAATTGAGGCAGAGCTTTACTCGATTATAAGACAAAAAGTCTTTTGTTTCATAGTAAATACACCAAAGAAAGTGGTCCATGGAGGACACACTTATTATTTCTATGAAAGAGAAATAACAGTGAATAAGGTGGTGTGAAATAAAGCGATAAGCTCAAGAGTTTTAGTAGAAACTCTAAATGTAAAATTTATTCTCATGTTATGGCATTACGTTCCAATATTAAATATATATGGCAGTATTGCAAATATCGATATCTTAATAAACGTCAAGATTATATTTGTGTACAGATCATTGAACGTAAATATGAGTTTCAGTACTCAAGCTTCCTTATACAAAGGAAAATAAACTCATAAAGAGTAATAATATATGAAGTCAATTCTTCCTGAAGTAAGAATATATGAGCAATGATAATGCTTTAGCGTGTTTAATAAAAGTCATTGAATGGTTTGTATATTATTTATCATGTTAATTGATACAAAGCAAAGGACTTGAGAGGGCTAACTCGTGCCTTGAGACAGAGTGTTTGAATAAAGTTCATCGTTAAATCATAAGTATTGTTTCGGCCTGCAGACCGAACATCTCCAAGAAAGATATTTACATACCAGTCAATTTACTTGGAGAGATAATTTTCATATTTACTAAGTATCCCAATGATTGGCTCATTATTTGAAATGAATAAGATAACAACGAAAGTATGAACCAGAAGTTCATTAATTTGAGTACCAAAGGTACTGCTCTATCAGGCCTGATATGTATGAAATAAACTTGTAAGTTTTAAGAGTTTCTCCCAGAATGAAATATATTTATATGATGTTAATCATATTTTCTGTTATCTTCAAAGGTGTAGGAAACCTTGTCCTATTTTATAGGAAAATCGAGATTGACATTGGTGGAATACTTAGATGTTAAATATTTGCATCATACACATTATATCTCAAATTGGTTAATGATTTGAGAATTTCTCCCGATATTCTTTAAAAGAATAATGTATGGATTGTGTTGCACAAATACGTCCCAAAAGAACGATGATATTCGATAACTTAGTGATATTTGGTCACTAAAACTCCTCCTAAGTCTAAGTAAGGACGATATATTGAAATGTGTTGCAAGATTGTTAGGGGGAGTGGACAAGTTCAAAATGATCTTGAAATATTTGGTTATGTGAACCAAATAAATAATCCAAAAGATTATGCCCTCAAGGTCAAAATGGTTGTACTCTTTTTCCCTTACTAAGTTTTTTCCCATTGGGTTTTTTTAGTGAAGGTTTTTAATGAGGCAACTAGTACAACATATAATTAAGGTGTATGTCATGTACTCTTTTCCTCTATCAGATTTTTTCCCACAGAGTTTTTGTGGAGAGATTTTTAACGAGGCATGGACATCACAGTAATAGTGTCCAAGGGAGAATATTAATATTGAGTGGACATCATTTTGTAACTTTGTATACCAAAAGTGGTTGGACAGAGCAGTATTTCTTCCAAGTTATTCTACAAATGTGATCTTCAAAGGAGCGGCGACATCAACATATTGTTCAAGTGATAGTCATGTTAGACTTACTCAGGAACCAACACCAACATTCAGGCAGTTTATATAAAGTATTGTGTTGCTACCCAAAATATTATCTGGAGATAGATATTGCTGGAATGGATGGATAGCAAACAAATGCAAAAGCACTTCCGTGAGAAAGATAAATAACACAAGATTTTCCGGGGTTGTTAGTCCCGGGCTTGAATGCTCTCGCGAGATATTATTAATACTAATATTCGGGGATACAAGTACTAATGTAAGAATACAATTACAACGAGTGTAAAGATTCTTGTTATCTTAGCTAGTGAGCGTGTAGATTGCCGGAAGAACCAGATTTGATGCTCTGTGAGTTCTTGTAACAAAGGAGATGAACAGTCGCGGCGGTGAGAGATCGACAGTCTCTCACGGCGAGTATTAGCTGGATGCTTGAGTTCCTGGGCTTATGAATCTCTTGGAATCTGCCTTGTGGAGACTTCTTGCCTCTGCCGATCGTCTTCTGGACGAGAGATTCGGAGAGAGAAGTCCTGAGATGGATTCCGGTGAGAAAGCCGGGAGCTTGATGATATGTGAGTTCTTTAGTATTTCCGTGAATGAATTCGGAATATAAGTGAATGAGTTCTGAACCTTTTTCCAGTAGGAGGAGGTTCTCTATTTATAGGACTTGGATACGCCGGGCGATCGCCTTTTCTGTATTATAATAATCGGGCGATCGTCTTTTAGCACATGGGCTTGTTCCCTTAAAGTCCGCGGCTGCTGCTGGCAGCCAGCTGTACGGTCCAATGGGGAGCCTGCACGCATCCTGAGTTGCTGTCACGGGCGGTCCCACTGACAACTTTCGGCGCGCCTGCCGGTAGGTGAGGTAGGTGACAGGCTGTGGTCAAAAGTCTTGTCTGTCAGCAAAGATCTTGTCTGTCAGCACCTTTTGTGGATCTGCACGTGGGTGCTGTTCTGAGATCCAGTTTTCGATGACTTTGACGGGCGATCATCTCTGTTCGGGGCGTAGGCCGATTGTCCTTAGCCGGACACTAGAGTCGATCGCTAGATAGCAAAGGGCGATCGTCTTGGGAGTCGATCGCTAGGTACCTGACGGTGGTCTGGTTTCTTCGATTAGGCGAGCTAGCCATAGTTTGACTGGTGTTGACTTGGTCGCTCGGCCTTATAGTCGATCGCCTGTCGGGATGAATAAATCTTGACACAACAATTGCCCCCCAGCTCGCTCCTATGTTGGAAACGTGGGGTGAGGTGGTTCTCTTGGCGATCGCTGAACTTTTGACGAGCGATTCTGTGTTTAACTGAATTGGCGATCGTCTTTGAGCTGATATATTCTGAGTTTGGACGACCTGGTTGGCCGCTAAACTGCGCGGGAAATGGCAATGGGCGTGGAAAAGTCTCCGCGCACATGTCGGGCTTCTATTGGAGGATATCAACGGTCATTAATGACCCCTCGACTGACGCGTCCTTGAAAAGACGCGTACGCGGGTCTCGAGGGAGTCAATAAATGCGACGTTTGAGATCCGACCCCTGAGATTTTCCCTTATTGCAAATGAGTCCCTGCCATCTCCTACAAAAGGGCGCAATGTTGCAGTCTTCGTCCTCACGCGCACTTACTGGAGAAAGAAGGACTTGCTGAAGATTTTTCTGAAGATCTTAGTGCCGATCGTCGATCAATTTCATCTTCGGGTAAGAAAAATCCTTTTCTCCTTTTCTTTCTTTGAGAATGGCTGGAACGTCATCATCACATGGAGTGGGTACCAGTTCTGCCGCCGGGACATCGACTGTCCGGGAAGGATCCTCCGTTGAATTCCATCTGGATACGGCTGCTGAGGCTATTCGGGCCGAAATTGACCCTGCGGAGGTCGAGGCGCTGTTCAACGAGGCCGACGTGGCTAAGGGGGCGGCCGTCGAACATAGGCGCTCGCAGACGGAGAGAGATCTTGCGGTCAGGGCCTACTGGGAGCGACATAATGTCTTTGTCCAGGCATATGTGGCATTTGCTGATATAATGGAGAGGTTGGCCGGCCCGTCTCCAAGTTTTGAATTCCGGGAGTATTTGATCGCTTATCCGTATCAGCCTCCCAAGCGATCGCTATATCGGGCTGCTCAGTGATCTCTGTGGTCTCTGGGCCAAATCAGGAGTTCGGCGACCAGGAAGGATCTGGCCGTCTGGAGGACGAGGTTCCATGTCCCTTCAGACGTGGATCTCTTTGTGCCGGCCGAGAATGAGAGAGTCGATCAGCCTCCGGAGGGGATGGTCTGTAATATCCGCGATTTCGAATTTCGGTAATTTTATTTTTTCGGCGGAAGTTCGTCTTGACGACTCGCTCCTGACCGTTTCGTCATTCCGAGAATGATTAATTCTGCACTTTTTGTCATCCGAGTTCGTTTCGGTGTCGTTTTGTTGAGTTCCGTGCTTTTTAACGACTTTTCTAAGTATGAGTTCGACTTTGTTAGATCACCATTAATTTTTGGTAACTCCAAAAATTCTGAATCTTTGCAATATTATAGAGCATCGAGTTAGATTTCCAATGGTTCGAACGGTGAGTCAATCGGAGTCCGGACGAGAGAGTTATGGTCGTTTTAGCTCACCCGCTCGTTATTGGCCGATCACTGCCGGCCGAACTCGGCCGTGTCGTCCGACACGGCCCGTGCCGTACTGGCCCGGATAAGCCGGAAGTTTGTCTCGTGGCCCGACCGTGTGCCGTCCGACACGGCCCGTGCCGAACTCTTCCGGATTGGCTCGAGACGACCGCTGACACGCCGGCCGTGTTCGTGACACGGCCGAGTCGTCTTGAGTCGCCGTCGGACGGGTCAGCTCGGAAGGCCCCTCCGCGCCGCGACCGTGTCTAGCGAGACACGGTCGAGTCCTCGCGGCTAAGCTGCGCGCCACGACCGTGTCGAGGCGGACACGGTCGAGTCTGTCGAGCTATTTAAGGCCCAGTGATCGTTTTTCGCCATTTTTCTCCTTCTTCCACTTCTCTTCGGTAATGGGTGTGTGAATCATCTATAGATGTTGTTGGACAATGAATACATGAAGTGCTGAGGTTCATATCATCAATCATCCGTCCTATAACATCCTCCGATCTACTGAATCGCCGATTTCTTAGAAATCTAGTTTTGGGAATTTGGGTATTTTGGTTGTTTTCGTCCGATTAATCCGATTTAACTTAGGATTATGATGTATTGATGAATATTTAGATGTATTACATCATTTCCTTTATTATTCCACGGTTGGATCGTATCGATTCGTTGTTTGAGTCGAGTTCTTGACCGACGCCTTGAAGGTGTCCGGTAAAATGTCTTAGAGGGGTTTTCGGGTGTTCTACGATTATTCTTCCTCGTATGATCGATGATTTATTGATTGTATGATTTTAGGGTCGTGTTTCTTGCGAAGAAACCGTGTTGAACCCTTTCGCTCGTAAATCGTCTTCCGTTTCGATAGCATTGGGCGTTTCGAAGCTTTCCGGTTGAGCCGTGTTCGTCGGAATACTTGCGTGCCGATTTCGAGGCAAGTACCTTGTCCATACTATTCTCGTTTTGTGAATATGATAATTGGTGATCGTCTTTATGTGGTTGTTTGATTGTTTGAAATGAGTTTTCAAAACATTCGGTTTAGCCTTGTTAAAGGCTTGCTTTCAAAACGCGTGTGTTTTGTGAATGGTGTGGTTTGAGAATGACTATGTGAACTCTATGGATATGTTTGGCGTTGATGTTGCACTTGGTATTTGCGTGTGGACGTATATTGTTTCATTTCGGTGCATTGTGGTTTGACGTGGTGTTTTGCTAAGTGTTTGATGCTCTGGGTGAATTGTTTGAATATCCTTGATGTGATATGTTATTTGTGTGAATGTGTGGATACGGTTGAAGGTCTACGGTGACACATGGCACGTGATCATGTGGTCGATGCAACAAGTGATTGATCCAACCGTGAGAGCTCGAGATAATCTACGGTGGCACATGGCATGCGATCATGTGGCCAGGATGCAACAAGCGATTGATCCAACCGTGAGATGTGTGTGATTTGTTTCGCTAGCCAGCTCGAGAGGGTCCTTCGAGGCCACGGGTGGGATGTCGGTGGTATCGTCCCGGTCCTAGGCGATGCGCGTGCGTGATTATGTTTCGTTGATTTTACGTCCGTTGAGGACACGTGATGTTGGGCTCGGGCCCTGTGAATTGTTGTCTATTTTCTATTTGCGAAAATAAAACCTTTGGGCTGTGACCCTGTTGATTTTTGGAAAGAGAAGGATTCGATAATCCTAAAATTGTTTTCTATTAAAACTCTCGATGGCATTTTAAACGGTTTTATAAATTGTATCCCTTGATTTACGCTCTATCGGTTTTGGAGTGTTTTACCCAAACTCATGCCTCGGGAAGTACTTTTCGTTATGTTTGAATCTTTGAGGATTTCCTGGTTATTGTTATTCTTGGAACTTGTATTGTATGGCTCGTATTTTTTGCACTTGTACTTGCACTAGCAAAACAGTGGAGTTTTGCTAACCCCCGAGTATTCGGGGGGTGGATGTCTATTTTTGCATTCAGTTTTGGAGCATAGCACAAGGTCGGCACGAAGGATGATGAAAGATGAACGATACTAATCACACGAGGACCCATTGATGGCGTATTGGTCTAGTTGTATTTTCCTTTCCGCCGAGATCTTTTCCCGTTATGCGGAGTTTATTGTATTTTGACCCCTGGTGGGTATGCGCTTGTAATTGAGTTGTATAATTTATTGAAAGACCAAATCGGTCTCGAGTCGTTTAGCCTTGAAGGCATTGTCGAGATGTTAAATGTTGTTACCGGCTGGTAGATCCTCGAGGAGAGGGTCTACGGCGTGTAATATCCCCGAGTGGATTGGGGTGTTACATAAATGGTATCGGAGCTTAGGTTGTGGAAACCTAGGTGTCCGGGTCGATGGTGTCTTTTGAGTTACATCTTGTCGGATTTGGTCCGACTAAGTCGTGTCGCGACGCGTCGTCCGAGTTTGTTGGTCGTGATTAGTATCGTGGCGATCATCATCTTCGTGCGACACATGGATGTAAGTCTCCCTTCTTTGTGTTGTGCCTCGTGTGACACGAGCTATTTTTATTATTATGAGTTAATTGTGGAATCCTCTTATGGATTTTGATTTCGTGATATGTGATTATTTGACTCCCATTTTTCGTTCATATGAGGAGTAGTGTTCTTTGTCTTGTGCATGTTTGACTTTATTTCTTTTATCCATTGCGTGAGTTCTTTTGTAATGGCTTTCGGTATTTTACCGACCGAGTTTTATTTTGTAAACCAATTCCTTAACCGAGTTTTGGCATTATGGCCTTGATCGTTTTGGCAAAATTCTTATGACGGTATTTATTATTTTCTAAATGGCTTCGTGAGTTTTGAAATATTACCGTCATCGGCCTTTTTGGCATTTTTGTAAATGGTTTTTAGCACAGTGGGCTCGTGGCGGGACACACGGCGCTATAATGTTCCGTGTAAGTACCTAAACTTTTTGGGCTTTCTAGACCATTGAATTATTTTTGAAAACCTTGAGTATCTTAGAAAATTAAAATTCGAGACGTACTTTCAAAACGAATTATTTTCTTGCGGTGTTTTCAAGGTGTTTTCTAATGCCGCAATACATTTCAAAAATTTTCCGATTGAGGACCAAAAATATTTTGAGATATTTTCAAATGCAGTTGCTTAGACCCAAGGGTCGAATATTTTTGAAAAGTTTTTCACTAAAAGAAAGTGTCCTCATTTTATCAAATGCGAAATGGTTTTCCAAAGTCTCGATAATGATGTTTCACGTTTTTACTTTTTGGAAATGTGATACTCAAGATCGACCGGTGTTTTTTTCTAAATTATTTCCAAATGAGGTTTTCGTTTTTAAAACCTATCCATTCCCGTTTGGGGGCTGGGTATGTATGTATGATGTTTGCATTGTCGTTATGGTGTTTGCTCCCGAGTATGATCGAATTGGTGGCATGAACGTCGAGGCGTTGCCACGCATTTGTTGTACTAGCCCTCTGTGAGAGGTGTGAACTGGTATTTACTGTTTGTCGCCTCGTGGTGATTTGCGTGTTGTCGCACGGGTGTGAGCTGTTGAAGCTTGGGTTGGTACATTCGTGTATATGTGTGATTGTTCCATGATGTTTTGTGATTATGTGCTGGTTATCGTTCGGGCCGTTGAGGTTGCTGAACGATACCGTCGTTGCTATGATTTTAATATGCGTGTTGCTTTACGATGGAAATCATTGTATGTGGTATGTGCTATGATTTTCTGTTGTGCTGAATGGTTACTTATTTAGTATGCCGAGGGGCCGAGGTCGTGGTCGTGGCGACCGGATGCGTGATCGGGATCATGCTGCCGGTGATGGTATTGGTATTGGTGTTGCTACTATTTTACAGCAGGTAGCCACTCAGATGACTCAGTTGACTCAGGCAGTTCAGCGTGTTACAGATGTGACCCAGAACACTGGTGCAAATCAGTGGCTTCGAGAAGTGGTTCTTATGAATCCCCCTCGTTTATTTGGTGCTGCAGATGCATTAGGGTGGGATGGTTGGCTCTTCCAGTTGGAAAAGATATTCGAGGTAGTTGATTGTCCTAAGAACGTAAGGTACCGGCCGCTCGATCTTCTCGACAAAGATGCCGCTAGGTGGTGGGAGGTCATTAAGCCTCGAAATCGTGTTGTCACGTGGCGAGTTCGTAAATTCATGAGAGATGAGTTTTGTCCTAACCGATCGTAAATCGAGGATTAATGAATTCTTTTCGCGAAACCGCAGGATGTACCATTGTCTCAAGCTATTATTGATTTTAGCAAACAACTCGGCTATGTGCGTAATCAAGTAAGGACAGAGGAGGACAAGATTTGTCATTTTAGTAGGCGGATGAAGCCGGAGATTCGTCAAGTACATGGCGAGTCTCGCTTGTACTTCCTGAGAGATTATCGAGAATAGGCGTTAGCCTATGAGCTATCCAGTTATCGACCAGAGTATGTCGACTCAAGAAACAAAACCGTTGGGAACTTTTCAGAAATCGGAGTGGGCCCCTTGAGGTTGGGACTTCGTTTCGTCATCCCAAAATGGTTCCTAGATCGCGTGATCAGAGGAGTAGTACCCCTGCAGTGAGTAATGTGAGCACTTCGAAGATATGTTATAACTGTAGTCGAGCGGGCCATACTGCGAAGAATTGTCGTTCACCGTTAGTCAGCTGTTTCGAGTGTGGCCAGGTGGGTCACCGATCCGTACATTGCGAGACGGTAGCTGAGAGGTTTGGGGATCGAGGTTGCGTCTCTGTTCCGAAAGGACACGGAGATGCCTAGTGTGGTTTTGAGGATTTCGGCGTAGTCCGAATTATTTATGATTGCCCTTGTGGATCGTTTTGTGTTTATTCTGTTTTCTCGACTGTGCGTGTTTTCTTGTAACAAGTACTTTGTGTTTTGTGATTGTTTGGATAATTGACTTGATTGTATTATCTGTTTGATGACGCTTGTCACTTGTTGGTTTTATTATTTCTCTATCGGTGGCGTTGTGTTGGTCGTCGTGGAGCGTGTTTTCACGCCGTATGTTCCGTTGCATTTCTTGCAATGTTTCGCCGTCGGGCGCGAGTTTTCGGTTTTTGGGTATCTCGTCGAGTTTTCCTAACAGTGGATATTGCTTCTCCCTACTTATTTTAAGTTTCGGGACGAAACTTCTTTTAAGGAGGGTAGAATGTAATATCCGCGATTTTGAATTTCGGTAATTTTATTTTTTCGGCGGAAGTTCGTCTTGACGACTCGCTCCTGACCGTTTCGTCATTCCGAGAATGATTAATTCTGCACTTTTTGTCATCCGAGTTCGTTTCGGTGTCGTTTTGTTGAGTTCCGTGCTTTTTAACGACTTTTCTAAGTATGAGTTCGACTTTGTTAGATCACCATTAATTTTTGGTAACTCCAAAAATTCTGAATCTTTGCAATATTATAGAGCATCGAGTTAGCTTTCCAATGGTTCGAACGGTGAGTCAATCGAGTCCTGGACGAGAGAGTTATGGTCGCTTTAGCTCACCCGCCGTTATTGGCGATCATCGCCGGCCGAACTCGGCCGTGTCGTCCGACACGGCCCGTGCCGTACTCGTCCGGATAAGCCGGAAGTTTCGCCTCGGGGCCCGACCGTGTCGTCCGACACGCGGCCGTGCCGAACTCTTCCGGATTGGCTCGAGACTATCGCTGACACGCCCGACCGTGTTCCGTGACACGGCCGAGTCGTCTTGAGTCGCCGTCGGACGGAGTCACCGGAAGGCCCCTCCGCGCCGCGACCGTGTCTAGCAGGACACGGTCGAGTCCTCGCCGCCAATCTGCGCGCCACGACCGTGTCGGCGGACACGGTCGAGTCCTGTCAGCTATTTAAGGCCCAAAGAATGCTTTTTTCGCCATTTTTCTCCTTCTTCCACTTCTCTTCGGCCGTGGGTGTGTGAATCATCTATAGATGTTGTTGGACAATGAATACATGAAGTGCTGAGGTTCATATCATCAATCATCCGTCCTATAACATCCTCCGATCTACTGACCGTCAGATTTCTTAGAAATCTAGTTTTGGGGAATTTGGGTATTTTGGTTGTTTTCGTCCGATTAATCCGATTTAACTTAGGATTATAATGTATTGATGAATATTTAGATGTATTACATCATTTCCTTTATTATTCCACGGTTGGATCGTATCGATTCGTTGTTTGAGTCGAGTTCTTGACCGACGCCTTGAAGGTGTCCTAAAATGTCTTAGAGGGGTTTTCGGTGTTCTACGATTATTCTTCCTCGTATGATCGATGATTTATTGATTGTATGATTTTAGGGTCGTGTTTCTTGCGAAGAAACCGTGTTGAACCCTTTCGCTCGCCGCCGTCTTCCGCTTCGATAGCATTGGGCGTTTCAAGCTTTCCGCTGAGCCGTGTTCGTCTAATACTTGCGTGCGATTTGAGGCAAGTACCTTGTCCATACTATTCTCGTTTTGTGAATATGATAATTGGTGATCGTCTTTATGTGGTTGTTTGATTGTTTGAAATGAGTTTTCAAAACATTCGGTTTAGCCTTGTTAAAGGCTTGCTTTCAAAACGCGTGTGTTTTGTGAATGGTGTGGTTTGAGAATGACTATGTGAACTCTATGGATATGTTTGGCGTTGATGTTGCACTTGGTATTTGCGTGTGGACGTATATTGTTTCATTTCGGTGCATTGTGGTTTGACGTGGTGTTTTGCTAAGTGTTTGATGCTCTGGGTGAATTGTTTGAATATCCTTGATGTGATATGTTATTTGTGTGAATGTGTGGATACGGTTGAAGGTCTACGGTGACACATGGCACGTGATCATGTGGTCGATGCAACAAGTGATTGATCCAACCGTGAGAGCTCGAGATAATCTACGGTGGCACATGGCATGCGATCATGTGGCCAGGATGCAACAAGCGATTGATCCAACCGTGAGATGTGTGTGATTTGTTTCGCTAGCACTCGAGAGGGTCCTTCGAGGCCACGGGTGGGATGTCGGTGGTATCGTCCGGTCCTAGTCGATGCGCGTGCGTGATTATGTTTCGTTGATTTTACGTCCGTTGAGGAAACGTGATGTTGTGCTCGGTCCCTGTGAATTGTTGTCTATTTTCTTTTTGAGAAAATAAAACCTTTGGGTCATGACCCTGTTGATTTTTGGAAAGAGAAGGATTCGATAATCCTAAAATTGTTTTCTATTAAAACTCTCGATGGCATTTTAAACGGTTTTATAAATTGTATCCCTTGATTTACGCTCTATCGGTTTTGGAGTGTTTTACCCAAACTCATGCCTCGGGAAGTACTTTTCGTTATGTTTGAATCTTTGAGGATTTCCTGGTTATTGTTATTCTTGGAACTTGTATTGTATGGCTCGTATTTTTTGCACTTGTACTTGCACTAGCAAAACAGTGGAGTTTTGCTAACCCCCGAGTATTCGGGGGGTGGATGTCTATTTTTGCATTCAGGTTTTGGATCATAGCACAAGGTCGGCACGAAGGATGATGAAAGATGAACGATACTAATCACACGAGGACCCGTTGATGGCGTATTGGTCTAGTTGTATTTTCCTTTCCGCTGCAGTATCTTTTCCCCGTTGTACGGGAGTTTATTGTATTTTGACCCCTGCGTGGGTATGCGCTTGTAATTGAGTTGTATAATTTATTGAAAGACCAAATCGGTCTACTGAGTCGTTTTAGCCTTGAAGGCATTGTCGAGATGTTAAATGTTGTTACCAGCCTGGTAGATCCTCGAGGAGAGGGTCTACGGCGTGTAATATCTTTGAGTGGATTGGGGGTGTTACATGGTCGCTGTGAACGAGGCGATCATGGAGGCGGGGTTGCGATTTCCTATGCCGCACTCCGTCTCTTATATGTTGTCTGCTTGGAATTTGGCGCCGCTCCAGCTAATGCCAAATGCTTGGCTTCAAATTATCTGCACTCTGACCTTGTTCGGCGATCACCGACTGTATCGCCTCCCTTCGCCGTCGGAGATGAACCACTTGTTCAAACTGACGACTCAGAAAGGGTCGGTCGGAGGTTATCATATTCAAGATCCGGTCGGGTGATCCATGGAATCCCGAATAAGATGCGGGGCGATCTGATGAAGTGGTTCTGGGTCGCCGATGCCTGGAAAGCCTCAGCGAGCGACAACCCCACTGGCGAGCTGAATGTTCCCACTGGCTTTCGGGAGAGAAATCCCGGTAAGGGTTCAGACTCTCCCTTTGTTTGGATATGTTCTGAACTGATCTAATTTGATTTCTCTTTTGCAGGTTTTCATATTCCGATGATCGAGGAGCTGCCTTTCGATTTCCTGGTCGTCTGGGAGCGGATACGAAGTTTGCCGGACGACGAATTGGACGCTAACCGGATCAACAAGGAGAGTCGTCGGTTGTCCGCTCGCCTATTCTATTTTCCGAGGCATCTCTCGGTCTCAGGTACGAACTTCTACGATCTCCATTCGTTGGGCGATCGTCAGGAAAATGACTAACTCCGGTTTGATTGTTTTTATTGCAGAGGTTTGCTTTCCTCGCTTTGTGGAGCCTCCACCGGAGATAGCTATGTCGAACCCCGGCTTGGTCGTCTCCGCCAGACGAAATCATCTCGGGCTCCCCCTGTGGCATTACCTATCATCCCGGAGGTGGAGCCTCGCGTGGAGCCGATCGTGGCTGAGGAGGAAGTTCGTGAGGAGGGGCTTCGGACGAATCGTAAACGGCATAGGTCGGGAGAAACTCCGGTTACTGCCCCTGCCAGCGAGGTGCCGATCGCCGCGCCTCCGATCACTATTGCTCCCCCGGTGGATGAGCTTCCCTCTGCAACTTTTCTGCGAGAGATGGCGATCGCTGACGATGAGACTCCTCGAGGGAAACCGTACTTCGGTCGTTACCCCGAGAGGGCCGAGAGGTATATTGCATTTTTGGGTTCACACTTGCATTTGCGTAGGAGTTGTGTTAACTTTGTTGTTTTGATGTAGGATCCGTCGCGCAGATCCATCTTGCCCGCCGATGGTGTTGGATTTCTTAGCGAGCCGATCTCCTCGCCAGTCCTGCGACATCCCGCAATACGTCAGCAAGGCCGCTTCTGCATTACCGAAGGCCTGGACGACCGATCTAGATACGATCGCTCGTCAGCGATCGGGGAGTACGATGCAGGCGTTCTCGCCCTTTCACTCCAGACGGCGACCATGGCTGTCCAGGCCGCGCAAGAGTTTGAGGGGCGTCCTTCCACTATTCGCCTGCAGGCGGATCTTGAGGCGGCTCGGAAAGAGAACGCCGAGTTCGCCGATAAGATCGTGGCAATGGAGAAGGACTCTTTGGAGGCGGCCAAGCGGGCGAGCCAAGAGCTTGAGCGGGAGAGGAAGGAAACCGAGTTGTCTCGTTTGGCGGTTGACCGATTTCGGGATCGGATGACCGATGCCGTGTGGGCGCAGAAGGCCGCTGAGATGGAGGCCGATCGTCAGAAAGTGACCATTGCACGGCTGACCAGCGAGCTGGCGGAGGCGAGGGAAAAGGTAGCTGCGAGGGAGGCCGAGCTCCAAGGGTCGCAGCAGGCGATAGCGGAACTGAAAAGAGAGGTAGAGGCGACCAAGGCTGATCCCTTTCAAAACTTGGAGTTTGTCAGCGAGTTCGCCTATTATATGGCGTTCGCCGACTCGATCTGAGCAGCTAAGAAGGGAAGTTTGGAGATCGGGCCTCTTGCTGAGAACTTCAAGGCGTATGCGTTGGAGCATCCTCTCCATCCTGCTTTCTCCTTGCCGATCTTGGATCTTGCGGATATCGGCGTGGATTTGAGCTGGTATCCGATTCCGGCCAATCTTGCACATCCCGACGCTCCGTAAGATGGGGGGACCGCACCGGATGCTGATGGCGAAGGCCAGGCAGGGGCCTGAGGCACTTCATTTTTGATGTTTCAGCTTATTTCCTTGTAATTCGTAGCTTTCTTTTGTAGCATTTAGGCCTTCGGGCGACCATGTACTCTGATCTTCTCAAGTAATGAAATGAACGTTTGAATTTCTGACTTATCACTTGAATGATTGTTATTTTTGAGTCTTTGTTTGACTTTGAACAAATGTGTGAGGAGAGATCGTTGCGAGGGTAGTTTCAAATGAATTGACAAACTCGTAAAGATAACTTTTACAACAAACTCGATCACTGCACAACATCTGAAAATTGACGACCTCCGTATGTGGTTGAATAGGGACGATCGTCGTTTAGGTAGTCCGCACTCTTCCCCCTTGTTTTTATTCACTTAGTGGAAGTAAGGGGATGAAAATAATTCGTTGAGTGAGCGGTCTTCAACTTTGTCGAATCCTCGGGGACGGTCGTCCGTCTTGAGGAACCGTGCACGATCGCGGAGTTCGATGAACCGACTCCCTGATCATGTCTTGATGCGCGAAGACATTGAGTGTCTCGTGACTCACTTTATTATGAGGGTCCTCTCATAGCCGCGCCGCCTCGTATTTAAACGAAGGGCGTGCGGTCTCGCCTAGAGGAGTCCTTGCGCGGGCAAAGACGGATGATTCAACTCCACGCCCGCGGCTTGTTTAGCTCTGCTTCCACCTCGGCCCACCATGAAGATGGCGAACCTCGACGGTGTACGTTGATACGGGGGTTGTGGCACGTTGCATTGTCCGGGTTCACCATGTTAGATGATGAACCTTTGAGGGCGAGCGATCGTGTCCACTGATTAATTTTGGAGGGCCCTCAGACTACGCCGGCCTCGTATTTAAACGAAGGGCAGGCGATCTTGGCCCCAAGGGACCTTGCATGGCCTAAGCAGTCGGTTCCATCGACCACCAGGACCATGGATGCACTCTTCCACCTTGGATCGTCATGTAAATGCCGACCTTCGACGGTGTACGTTGTGCGGGGGAGGCGATCTCGTGCCTTAGTCCATCGTGTTAGATGGTGAACTGTAGATGGCGAGCGAGTCCTCCAGTTTCTTAAATAAGGAGGGAGATCGGGGAGACTTCCGAGGTCCCCTTCTCTTGATTGAAACATGTAGAGACGGTCGCCGAGGTTGATCTAGGGGTCGGCTCGTATGAGCTTCTCAACCTGTTTGGTGTTCGACTCGGACGATCGTGTATAGAGATTGGTAGGGGCTTCGGCTAAGCCAATAAGCTGTCCAACTTGCCCTCCTCGAACAATCTCCAGAGCTGTTTGAGGAGGTCGTGGCATTGGTTGGTGCTGTGGCCGGGACTCTTATGGTAGGCACAATATTGATTGTTGTCCAGGTGACCGTGGTCCCTTATCGCCTTTGGCTTGTTTAGCGGTTCGTGCCCCTTGATGGCATAGAAAATGTGGGCTGGAGTTCGGTTGAACGTATGGAGGAGATGGGCTTCCATGTCCTCTAAGGCCTTGGGATCTCTGGGTGTCTTGGCGATCGCCTTCTTTGATTTGGCGACCGCCTTCTTTCGGGCAGGAGGTGGCGCTTCTTCGCCTTGGTGGAAGGTGAGTAGCCTTTGCCTGGCCAGAAAGTCGGCAGCCTTAGCGCGGAAGATCGCGTAGGTTGGGGGAATATCCTTGGTGAGATGTCTAAACATGGGTGAATGACCATAGAATCCCCCCATGACCGAATTAGAGAGCAAGCTCGTCACTGACGGGTTCGCCGGTGAGGATGATTTCGTCTACTCGGTCAATGTAATCTGCGTCGGTTTCGTCTTTCCCCTGCCTGATTTTCATCATGCGGTGGGGGCCTTCTGGTCTGGCGACCTTGTTGGCGAAGTATGACATGAAGTCATTCGCCAGTTTCTTAAAGGAGGTGATTGATCGTGGTGGTAGTGAGGCGTACCACCTATGGGCCAGCTCGCCCAGTGTTAACGGGAAGATCCAGCACTTGGTTGCATCAGATGCCCCACACCAAGTCATGTAGATTCGGAATTTACTCAGGTGGGTTTCGGGGTCCGATCTCCCCTCATACAGAGGTGTTTTGGGAGGAGCGATCGTTGGTTGTACGGGGGCAAGCTCGATGTGGACCGCGAGTGGCTCGGTCGGCCCGGTGATCTTTTTGTTGGCGCTTGCCCCAGTGTCCAAGAGTGCTTTCATCTCGTCGAGCTGGCGTTGTATAGCGGCCATCGCCGTGGCCTGGCTGCTCGCGGCTCGACGCTCGGAGCGGGTGCCGAGGCGATTGAGTACTGATCCCCTGGCGATCGGGACGGGAGTCAGATGGCTGACTTGCGTTCGGCTGTGAGGTGGGTAGGCCGAACTCCTGGTGACGGATTCGGATTCCGTCTTTTCGTGGTTGGAAACTGAATGCCCCGATCGCCAGGATGGGTCGCGCCCTAAGCGATTGAATATGGATCCGTCCGGTCGTGCGAGAGCCTTTTCTCGCGAATTGGGGCTTTCTGACGATCGCTCGCTCAGTAGCCCGTTGAATTTCCGTTTTCCCATGCGGCAGACGATCGAGAGAGTTATCGCGGGCGACGCGCATGCTCTCCGTCGCTCCTCTAGGATGGCCATAGCCTCCTCGATCTGTTCCTCAGTTTGGAACTGACCGAGTGAGAGGTTGGGGCCATCTATCGGATGCGGGATCGAGAGTCTCGCGTTCTTTGCGCTTCCCCGTCGCCGGCCGGGGTTCGACCGAGCCGATATGGTGTCCGGCGGTTCGGAGAGCGGCTCTCTTCGATGTACCGGCGGATGTCATGATTCTGAAGGTTTTCTTTGAAGCGCAGTGAGTGTCACTTCAAGTATATGCCCCGAGAACAGTGAGTGTTCTTCGGGACGGTGGTAATGAAAAATGAAGGTATAGATGCCCTCCTTCTAGCGCCAATTGTTGCTACCCAAAATATTATCCGGAGATAGATATTGCTGGAATGGATGGATAACAAACAAATGCAAGAGCACTTCCGTGAGAAAGATAAATAACACAAGATTTGTCGGGGTTGTTAGTCCCGGGCTTGAATGCTCTCGCGAGATATTATTAATACTAATATTCGGGGATACAAGTACTAATGTAAGAATACAATTACAATGAGTGTAAAGATTCTTGTTATCTTAGCTAGTGAGCGTGTAGATTGCCTAAGAACCAGATTTGATGCTCGTGAGTTCTTGTAACAAAGGAGATGAATAACATCGGCGGTGAGAGATCGACAGTCTCTCACGGCGAGTATTAGCTGGATGCTTGAGTTCCTGGGCTTATGAATCTCTTGGAATCTGCCTTGTGGAGACTTCTTGCCTCTGCCGATCGTCTTCTGGACGAGAGATTCGGAGAGAGAAGTCCTGAGATGGATTCCGGTGAGAAATCCGGGAGCTTGATGATATGTGAGTTCTTCAGTATTTCCGTGAATGAATTCGGAATATAAGTGAATGAGTTCTGAACCTTTTTCCAGTAGGAGGAGGTTCTCTATTTATAGGACTTGGATACGCCGGGCGATCGCCTTTTCTGTATTATAATAATCGGGCGATCGTCTTTTAGCACATGGGCTTGTTCCTTAAAGTCCACTTGGCCGCTGGCACCAGACGGTCCAATGGAGAGCTCGCACGCTGCCCCGAGTTGCCGCCACGGCGGTCCCACTGACAACTTTCGGCGCTGCCAGAGGTGAGGTAGGTGACAGTGGTCAAAAGTCTTGTCACAAGAAAGATCTTGTCTGCTCGGCCGCTTTTGTGGATCTGCACGTGGGTGCTGTTCTGAGATCCAGTTTTCGATGACTTTGACGGGCGATCATCTCTGTTCGGGGCGTAGGCCGATTGTCCTTAGCCGGACACTAGAGTCGATCGCTAGATACCAAAGGGCGATCGTCTTGGGAGTCGATCGCTAGGTACCTGACGGTGGTCTGGTTTCTTCGATTAGGCGAGCTAGCCATAGTTTGACTGGTGTTGACTTGGTCGCTCGGCCTTATAGTCGATCGCCTGTCGGGATGAATAAATCTTGACACAACATATTGCATGCGCCGGCTCAAGATCTACGATGCTTAATTTATGGGGGAGCAGCTGTACTCTTTTCCTTCGATCGGGCTTTGTCCCACTGGATTTTCCTGGCAAAGTTTTAACGAGACAGCATATATATTTTTAGGGATGATCATCAAGGGGGAGTGTTGTAAACATATCTTTTAGATATGTATCAAATAGTAGTGATACTCATCTCTTAACCCCAAACCCTAGCTCCGTATCTCCCTATAAATAGAGGCCTGAAGTCCTCGTAATAATATATCTGATTACACCTCGAATTCTCTACAGTTTCTCTCTACTTTATTCTCTCTTTCTCCTCCTCCATTTACAACAGAATTTTCGTTGTTCTATTTTTAAGAAAGAAGATCTTTATTATTACTACTACCACCACTATTAGTAATGATAATAATGGGAACAACAATAACAAGTTATATCTTTAAATATTATTTAAGGACCAGTTACTTATGAGTTAGTTTGTTAATAAATATTTTCTATGAAGTTAAACATATTATGGGTCAATTATCTTGTTAGGCACTTTATCAAATATCAAATATTTTGAGCCTCTTTGTCATGCAATTTTCAAGTATTGATCATGCAAAACTGATTTATTTTACTAATTTTCAATTAATTTTGATGAATCTATTTGGTAATCATACGTTATTAAAATTCAGTCACCTGAAATGATATGATACTCATCCTACTTTATTAAAAAATAAATCACCTAATTTATTTTCCCTTTATTTTTAAACTAATAATATTACTTATTAAAAATTCAAATAATCCACTTATTTACTTTGTATAATAATGCGGTCTTACTCATCAAATAAAAATGCTCATATTTTGTGATATAAAAAAAAATATGTGTTTTAATGTGTATAAACTTACAAATAATATTAGTTCTATACAAAATGTTAATTGTTTTTTTTTTTGTTTTTTCTTAAGATATATTTTTACTATCATTACTACTGTCACTAATAATGATAATAAAACTTGTGTCTTTTTATGTCATTTTACAAAGCATAAGTTACATTATTAGTTAGCGCGCCAATATTTTTTTATGAAATCATACACTTTATGAGTCAACTACTTTAATCCGACAGACGTCTTGTCGATTTCAATCACCGATGGTCTTTGTCAATTAGTTTTACCAAAGAAAGTCTTTGTCAAATTCCAACCACATTGGGAGTTTTCAATCACATTCTCACACAATTTTACCAAAACAAAACCAAGATTATCTTTATTAAATCTTTGATGCAAGAGTACATTTGGTGAGTATCGAACAAAGTTTGGTGATTTCATCAAGGGGATTACTAAACATCGCCCTAAATTACTAGACACCGCCCTATAATATTACCTTTTTGTCCATTTGACAATCTTTCATTATTTCTACCCAACACACCAACACACAAGTTTTTCATTACTAAATCTAGAAACAATTTTTCATTTATTCTACAGAACACACAATCAAATATATATCGTCAATATCATCGGCAACTACGAAAATAGACGAGAATTCACATCTGGAGGTAATTTTTCGGAGAAAATGACGCAGGCGTCTGAATAGTCCGTATGTTCCATGGTACAGGCGTCCACAGATTCCGCCTAGATCATGGTACAAGCGTCTGCTACGGACGCTCCGTCCTAGGTCTAGGCGTCTAAACCAAACACCTGAACCATGGTCTGGACGTCCGATTCAGACGCCTGTGCCATGGCTAGGCGTCCGATTCAGACGCCTGTATCGTGGCCAGGCGTCCAGGCCAAACGCCTCGGCCATGGTCCAGGCGCAATTTTTGGAAGCCTGGACGCTTTTTTTGCATGATTTTAAATTTTAATAATAATATTATTGGTATTATTATTAACATTCTGTCAATTAAAAATTTCAATATTGGAAGAATTTGAAGGTGACGACGTTGATTATAGGGGTTATTTCGTTAATGACGAAATATTCGCTAGTGATTGTGATGCGATTGGTTGGGCGAAAAAAATTGCTCTTCAAATTGGTTTCTGTAATATCCGCAATTTTCGATTTTCGGTAAATTTCTTTTTTCGTCCGGAAGTCATCCGAGTTCGTTTCGGTATCGTTTTGTTGAGTTCCGAGTTTTTTAGCGACTTTTCCGCACTTGAGTTCGATTCTTGCGAATCTCGTCCGAAACTGTTGTTTCGAGTTTCTCGTAAGTTCATTTAATGTTATTATTCATGTTGCGAGCTTTGGTTTTGTGTTTCGATCGCGTATCGTGATTTTCGGACGTTTTGGGCCATTTTCGTAATTTCCCAAAGTTTTGGGTAATTACTTCCGTTGTCGAATTCCGAGCCTTCGGGTGGTCGGAATTGTGTTTTCTCTTAGCTCTTAGATTCGTCTTTGCGAGTACGTCGTAACCGTATCATCGATTCATATTCAGGTTCGGGTTTCGGGGTCGTTCGGGCCGTCGGAATTGGTCCCGGCCGAGTCATGGCCGGGCATGCTAGGGCCAGGCCAACCCTGGCCTAGTAACGTACGGTAGTGATCGGCAGTTACGTACGTAAGGCCGGTTACATACGTAAGTCCCTGACCGGTAACGTACGTAACGTTTCCGGCATTTCCAGGCAGTGAAGTTCACCATGGCGATTCGTCGTAAGCCATGGCCGATTACGTACGTAACCCGGCCGATCGGCTTTATTTAAGGCCAGCAAACGTTTTTCTTCAGCCATTTCTCACTCGTTTTCTTTCCTTCCGCGGCTGGAGCTTGGTTAATCATGGAGAGATGTTGATGGACAATCAATCCATGAAGTTTTGGAGTTCATATCATCAATCATCCATCCTATAATACCCTCCAATCTACCGAATCAGGTCAGATTTCCTAGAAATCTAGTTTTGGGGAATTTGGGTGTTTTGATTGTTTTCGTCCGATTAATCCGTTTTAACTTAGGATTGTGATGGATTGATGATTATTTAGATGTATTATATCATTTCCCTTGTTATTACATGGTTGGATCATATCGATTCGTTATTGGGTCGAGTTCTTGACCGACGCCTTGAAGGTGTCCGGTAAAATGTCTTAGAGGGGTTTTCGGGCGTTCTACGATTATTGTTCCTCGTATGATCGATTTCGGTTTGGCCTCGTTAAAGACTCTCTTTCAAAACGCGTGTGTGTTTTGTGAACGGTGTGTTTGGGAATTGATTATGATTTGTTCAATTTGAACGTTGAAGGCTTTGATGATATCCCTGTTGTTTAAAGTTATGGAATCGTGTATTCCGTATTTAATCTTGTTATTATGTTTTTGAAGAGTTTGATAATGGTGTCGTATTAGTGGCCATCTCTAGTAAGTATTCTTGATGAACTTACATTCTTAGCATATTAGTATTGCATGAGTAACGTGTGTGTGTGTGTGTGTATGCTCACTACGGGTTAGATCCGACGGGGTCTCGGTAGGGGTCCACAGAGACGTGGATCAACGAGCTTGCTTTTAACCACTACGGGTTAGATCCGACGGGTCTCGGTAGGGGTCCACAGAGACGTGGATCGACGGTTAATTGTGGTGCATTTTACAAATGTGATTTGATTATGGCATTTCCGGAAATGAGTGCTTTTGAATGGTTTTCATGATTGCATGCATCGACTAAGTGTGTAAGAGGTAAGTTGTTCGTTTGGCTTACTTGGCTATAATGGCACTAGAGTATTTTGTTGTTTGTGATAAATCCTTTATTTGTGGATTTTGATGTTGGGAGACGAACCTTGTGGTCGTTCTTGTGTACTGTGAGTTGATGTGATTTGCGGCTAAAATCCCAATGGTTTTGTAAAAGTCATTTTATGGATTTGGGGCTAAAATCCCAACGGTTTGGTAAATGTCATTTTTCAGAAAGTAAACCTTTGGGGCGGTGACCCCTTTTGTCTTTTGGATTTTGAAAGGTAGGATTTGATAATCCTAAATTGTTTTCTATTAAAACTCTCGATGGCATTCTAAACCGTTTTATAAATTATTTCCATTGATTTATGATATTTCGATTTTGAAAGGTTTTCTCAAACTCTTGCCTCGGGAAGTACTTTTCGTTTCGTCTGGATCTTTGAGGATTCCTGGTTATTGTTATTCGTGGAATGTGAATTGTATGGCTCGTATTTGCACTTTGTTCTTGCACTAGCAAAACAGTGGAGTTTTGCTAACCCCCGAGTATTCGGGGGGTGGATGTCTGTTTTTGCATTCAGGTTTTGGAGCATAACACAGGGTCGGCACGAAGGATGATGAAAGATGATCGATAATAATCACATGAGGAACCGTACATCGTGTATTAGTTCAGTTGTACTTTATTTTCCGCTGCTATATTTTTTCCGTTGTACGGGTGTGGTTGTGTTTTGACCCCTGCGTGGGCATGAGTTGTAATCGAGTTGTATGTTTTTATTGAAAGGCCAAATCGGTCTACTGAGTCATTTTAGCCTTAAAGGCATTGTCGAGATATTTCATGTTGTTATTAGCCTGGTAGATCCTTGAGGAAAGGTTCTACGGCATGTAATATCCCTGAGCGGATTGGGGGTGTTACATAAATGGTATCGGAGCTTAGGTTGTGGAAACCTAGGCTGTCGGATCAATGGTGTCTGTTGAATTTTGTCTTGTCGGATTTTGTGTGACTGAGTCGTGTCGCGACGCGTCGTCTGAGTTTGTTGGTCGTGATTAGTATCGTGGGGCGATCATCATCTTCGTGCGACCTGTGGATGTAAGTCTCCCTTCTTTGTGTTGTGCCTCGTGTGACAAGCTATTTTTATGATTTATTTGTTAAGCAACGAAATCCTCTTATGGATTTTGATTTCTTGATATGTGATTATTTGACCCTCATATTTCGTTCATATGAGGAGTAGTGTTGCTGGATTGTGCATGTTTGACTTTATTTCTTTTATCCGCTGCGTGAGTTCTTTTGTAATGGCTTTCGGTATTTTATCGATTGAGTTTTATTTCGAAAACCGATTCCTTTAACCGAGTTTTTGGCATTATGGCCTTAATCGTTTCGGTGAAATTATTATGACGGTATTTAGTATTCTGTAAATGGCTTTTGTGAGTTTTTGAAATATTACCGTCATCGGCCTTTTTGGCGCTTTTGTAAATGTTTTTTTAGCCTGGTGAGTTCCGGCGCGGGACCCACAGCGCTATAATGTTTCGTGTAATTACCTGAAATTTTTGGGCATTCTAGCCCATTGAATTACCTTTGAAAACCTTGAGTATCTTAGAAAATAAATTTCGAGACGTACTTTTAGAATGAATTATTTTCTCGTGGTACATCCAAGGTGCCACAACATGTTTCAAAATTCTTCTACCTCGAGGACCAAAATGTTTTGAGATATTTTCGATGTTTAGAAACACTTATACTTAGACCCGAGGGTCGAATATTTCTGAAAGTCTTTCGCTAAAAGAAAATGTCCTCATTTTTACCAAACGCATGATGGTTTTCAAAGTCTCGATAACGATGTTTCACGTTTGTACTTTTTGAAAGGTGATACTCAAGATCAACCGGTGTTCTTCTAAATTATTTTCAAAATGAGGTTTTCGTTTTGAAAACCTATCCATTCCCATTTGAGGGCTGGGTATGTATGTGTGATGTTCGCGTTGTCATTTTGATGTTTGCTCCCGAGTATGATCGAATTGGCGGTGTGAGCGTTGAGTCGTTTTCCACACATTTGTTGTGTTAGCCCCCTGTGAGAGGCGGGATGTTGGTGTTGAATGTTGTCGCCTCGTGGTGATTTTTGCGTTGTTGCGCATGTGCAAGCTGTTAGAGCATGGATTGGTATGACCGTGTGCATCGGTGATGGTTCCGTTATGTGTCGGTTGTTTAATGTCTTGTTACCTTGCTCCCGTTTTTGTGAATTTCGTGGACAAGGTCGGAGGTAATACCCGTACTATTTTGACTTCTGTATTTTCTCTTTCTCCAGTCTATCGGTTCGCTCATGTTCGTTGATACTTTATGAACTTGTTCTGTATTTCAGTTTCATCGTCCGATCGAGCTGTGATCTTGTTGTGGGTCGATTTGGTTATTGCTGTGACTTTTTCGGGTTCGGTTCGATTCTTGTGAACCTTGTTCGGGAGCGACATCATTTGGTTCTATTAGTTCTTTTTTTTCCGAAGTGGAGCGGATTTGGAACTCTTGTGTTTTCGACTTTGTCGACTCATTATGTTTGTTGACATTTATGAGCTTGTCCTGCCCTTTTTTTTTGTAGATAATAAAATCAAGAAATACAAAGTATCAGCCCCGAATTATGACCAAAAAAGGGTCATAATTCGGGTACAAACATCGGAGAAATCTACGGCCCGCTAAAGAAATACAAAGTGCACCACAAATCGTGGGCTAATGTGCGGACCCGTAGACCAAATAACTCAACTCCGAATTATGACCAAAAGAGGGCCATAATCCGGGATCTAAAAAACTAAAGTGTCTACGGCCCACTAGAACAGTACAAGGTGCACCACTAAAACCGTGGGCTAATGTGCGGACCAATAGGCAAACAAGCAAACGGTCAAAAATAAAAACTATCTAACTCTAAAAGACGGATAACCAAGCTGATCCATCCGTATAAGGGAGAGAAGGAATGGAGGAGCAGTATCATAAGTATAAGTCTGAATACCGAGGGACGACATGCCAAGCTCAGAAAGATAGTCGGCCGGCCTGTTGCCCTCCCGGAAAATATGAGTGACTCTGAACTGAATATCTCTGAGAATGTGTCGGATACGCATAAGAGTGTGACGAACCTGCAAGAGCCTCGATGGCCGATGATATCGTGGTCACTACAAAGAAGACATCAAGCTCAATCCAAACATGTCTCGATCTCTGGGAGGCTAGAATCAATCCAATTGCCAACGCCTGGACCTCTGCATCAAAACTCGAAGAGGCCTGAAAAGAGGAATGGAAAGCAAGAAGGAGCTCTCCGTGATGATCTCTAATCAGACCTCCCCCACCCGCAATCTGTGTGTCTCTATCGAACGAACCATCCGTGTTCAGCTTGATCCAAGGGGACTCGAGTCGAAGCCAAACAACCGAGACGGGGCGACGAGTCTGAGCGGGGGAAGATGTAGCTCGCTGCAAGCGATCAGGAGGCGAGCAACCCGCCCAGAACTCAGAGCAAATAAGCCCCGCAGCAGCTAATAAAGCAACATGGCGCTCCACCTGCACAATAACATGAGAGGAAACAAAAGTAACCGCCCTATGATTTGCACTATTCCTTTCTGTCCAGATGAACCATAGGATCAGACAAGGAATAATGAAAGTCGCGTGCCTAAAGTGTGTGCCGTGTGCAAAAAAACCCAGGAGCTCAAAAATATTCTGAGAATGGGGTAGGGATAAATGTGTCCAAGCGCCAAAATACTCCCACACGTCACGGGCCACATCACTCTCCAAGAAAAGGTGGGCAATGGTCTCGGTATGGTAGGTCTGGGCAAGGGTATGCGAGCAGCACAAACATCTAGAAGCCAATGAAACGCCCCTCCTCTGTAGGATGTCATCAGACGGGATCCGACGCATGAGAAGTCGCCAAATAAACACCGAAATGGTCGGTGTGAGTAAGGCTGTCCATATGGCCCCGTAAATAAGATTAGCTTGACCCCTCACCCTGATGTGAGACCAAGCCGACGATAATGAGAACGTACCCGAAGAGGTAAGAGTCCAGCACATACTATCCGAATCCTCCTCGGCGATGGGAATCGCGGAGATCTCCTGGATGAACTGAGGGGTAAATCCTAGCTCCTCTCCAACAATAGTCTCCAACCTATCCATGTCCCAAGACCCATCAACCCATAATTCATTAATCCTAAGATGGGGTCTACCAGAAACCTGACAATAAGAAGATATCGGCCTATCCCCAATCCAAGTATCGTCCCAAAAGCTGACCTCCCCGCAGCCACGACCAAGAGTCCAGCGAATGAACTCCTGGGCCTCAATACCCACGCGGAGGATACGGTGCCAAGGGTGGCTGGCACGAGCTTTAAGAGCAGTACGCATAGGCGTATAAAGGCCACCAGAGCAGTTTCTGCGGAGCATAAATTGCGCCCACAGAGACGAGCCCGCACGAAGGCGCCACCAGTGCTTATAACTAAAAGCTCTCACCATATCCGAAAGGCTCCGAATCCCGAGGCCTCCCTCAGAGACCGGACGACAAATCTGCCGCCAACTGACCCAATGCGTCTTCCTCTTTGGACCAACAGCACCCCAGAAGTATCTCGCAATGATCTGCTCGAGTTCCTGGATAATGTACTGTGGGGGATCCAAAACCTGAAGCAGGTGAAGAGGAATCGTGCAGAGGGTGCTCTTAGTAAGAGCCAAACGGCCCCCAAAAGCAAGGTGGCGATGGGACCAACCAGAGATCCTATCCAACATCCGTTGCTTCACCCCAGCAAAGAGCTCTCGTCTCTTAAAGCCTTTGTAAAGGGGCACACCTAGATAGGTGATGGGGAGGTCGCCCTGGCGAAAACCAGTAAGATCGAAAACTCTCTGATGCCAACGAGGCGCATGCTTGGGAGCGAGAATAAAAGTGCTCTTCTGGATACTAACCATCTGGCCCGAAGCCATAGAGTAGTGATCAAGGAGACGCATAAGATCAACAAGACCATCATCCACAGCCCGTGTGAATATAATGATGTCATCGGCGTAGGATAAGTGCGAGACGGGGAAAGGCCGTCCAGCCGTCCTATACCTCATCAAAGGATGATCTCGAATGAATCGATCCAAGCAGTGCGATAAATAGTCAGCGGCAAGCACGAAGAGCGACGGAGAAATAGGGTCGCCCTGACGCAAACCCCGGCTAGAGGCAAAATAACCGGCCGGACTGCCGTTCACCAAAATGGAGAACGTGCAACTCTCGACGCAATGACGGATGAACAAAATCCATCTAGCCGGGAAACCCATCCTCACCAGGACCTCACGTAAAAAATGCTAGTGAACCCTATCATACGCCTTAGCCATATCAAGCTTTAGCGCAAGGTTCGGGACACCATGGATGTCCGCGACGTGGAGGTCGTGAATAAGTTCTTGGGCCAAAAGGATATTATCAGTAATAATCTGCCCGTGAACAAATCCACTCTGGTTTGGAGAGATAATAAGAGGGAGGAGAGGAGCAAGCCGAGCGTTAAGGATTTTCGTGATAATCTTATTGGTCACATTACACAGACTAATAGGCCGGTAATCTGACCAACCGCTCGGAACAGGCTTCTTCGGGATCAAGACGACCGTAGTCGCCGTGAAAGCCGGAGGCATAGGATGACCCTCAAAAAACTCGAGCACAGCCTCCTCCACGTCAGAAGAAACAATCTCCCAACAATGCTGAAAAAACAAGGATGAGAACCCGTCAGGCCCAGAAGCGCTGTGAGGATCGATATCAAAAACCGCAGCACGAATATCAAGGGGAGAGGGTGGGATACACAAACTATCAGAATCAAAAGAAAAGGGGATAGAAGGAAAACAAGTGTCATCCGGGGGGACGAGAACATCACCATCGGATGTAAGCAGAGTCCTATTGCTTTTGTTGATCGAACAAGTGTGGTATTATTTCGGAATAACTCGTTTGTCGTTGTGACTTTTCAATCGCTATTCCCTTTCCGGTGGATCTTATGGGAATGCATGTCTTGTAGTTCTCACCAGATCATCCTTGGAGTTGTTGTTTGAATTTTATTATCCTTCGTGTTTCGGACATGATTGTTCGATTTTTGTTGTCTCGGTCATTTGTTTGTTCGGTTTTTGTCCTCGTTTCGTGATTGTTGAGCATTCAGGCTCCTTCCTAATTCCCTTAAGTTCGGAAAATTAGTCTCTTTTTCGATCTTCCAACCCTTGGGCGGTGGAATTCCGTATTTGTTCAGTGATTGGCTCGCGTTTTGATTGATGTACCGTTGGGTTGGTCAATCGTATTGATTTTCGTTCGTTGTGTTTTGTGATTGTTCGGATAATTGACTTGATTGTATTATCCATTTGATGACGCTTGTCACTTGTTGGTTTTATTATATCCCTAACGGCGACGTTGTGTTGGTCGTCGTGGAGCGTGTTTTCACGCCGTATATTCCTTTGCGTTGCTTGTAACGTTTCGCCGATGGGCGTAAGTTACGCGTTTCCTTGCGTATCTCGTTGAGTTTTCCTGGCGGGATATTGCTTCTCCCTACTTGTTTTAAGTTTCGGGACGAAACTTCTTTTAAGGAGGGTAGAATGTAATATCCGCAATTTTCGATTTTCGGTAAATTTATTTTTTCGCCCGGAGTCCGTTTTGACAACTCTCTCATGACCGTTTCGTCATTTCGAGAATGATTAATTCTGCACTTTTTGTCATCCGAGTTCGTTTCGGTATCGTTTTGTTGAGTTCTGAGCTTTTTAGCGACTTTTCCGCACTTGAGTTCGATTCTTGCGAATCTCGTCCGAAACTATTGTTTCGAGTTTCTCGTAAGTTCATTTAATGTTATTATTCATGTTGCGAGCTTTGGTTTGGTGTTTCGATCGCGTATCGTGATTTTCGGACGTTTTGGGCCATTTTCGTAATTTCCCAAAGGTTTGGGTAATTACTTCCGTTGTCGAATTCCGAGCCTTCGGGTGGTCGGAATTGTGTGTTCTCTTTGCTCTTAGATTCGTCTTTGCGAGTACGTCGTAACCGTATCATCGATTCGTATTCAGGTTCGGGTTTCGGGATCGTTCGGGCCGTCGGAGTTGGTCCCGGCCGAGTCATGGCCGGGCATCTTTGAGGCGAGCCACGGCCTAGTAACGTCTGGTAGTGATCGGCGATTACGCACGTAAAGTGGTTACGTCGTAAGTCCTCGGCGTGCGTAACGCGTTTCCGGCATTTCGAGCGATGAAGTTCGCCATGGCGATTCGTCGTAAGCCATGGCCGATTCGTCGTAACCCGGCGATCGGCTTTATTTAAGGCCGCAGACGTTTTTGACCATTTCTCACTCGTTTTCTTCCCTTCCGCGGCTGGAGCTTGGTTAATCATGGAGAGATGTTGTTGGAGAATCAATCCATGAAGTTTTGGAGTTCATATCATCAATCATCCATCCTATAACACCCTCCGATCTACCGAATCAGGTCAGATTTCCTAGAAATCTAGTTTTGGGGAATTTGGGTGTTTTGGTTGTTTTCGTCCGATTAATCCGTTTTAACTTAGGATTGTGATGGATTGATGATTATTTAGATGTATTATATCATTTCCCTTGTTATTACATGGTTGGATCATATCGATTCGTTATTGGGTCGAGTTCTTGACCGACGCCTTGAAGGTGTCCGGTAAAATGTCTTAGAGGGGTTTTCGGGGGTTCTACGATTATTCTTCCTCGTATGATCGATGATTTATTGATTATATGTTGTTAGGGTCGAGTTTCTTGCGAAGAAACCGAGTTGAACCCTTCCGTTCGTCGTCGTCTTCCGTTTCGATAGCATCGGGCATTTCGAAGCTTTCCGGTTGAGCCGTGTTCGTCGGGATACTTGCGTGCCGATTTCGAGGTAAGTACCTTGCCCATACTTTTCTTATTTTGTGGATATGATGATCAGTGATCGTTTTGGTGTGTTTGTTGGTTGTTTGAAATGAAGTTTCAAAGGATTTCGGTTTGGCCTCGTTAAAGACTCTCTTTCAAAACGCGTGTGTGTTTTGTGAACGGTGTGTTTGGGAATTGATTACGATTTGTTCATTTTGAACGTTGAAGGCTTTGATGATATCCCTGTTGTTTAAAGTTATGGAATCGTGTATTCCGTATTTAATCTTGTTATTATGTTTTTGAAGAGTTTGATAATGGTGTCGGATTAGTGGCCATCTCTAGTAAGTATTCTTGATGAACTTACATTCTTAGCATATTAGTATTGCATGAGTAACGTGTGTGTGTGTGTGTATGCTCACTACGGGTTAGATCCGACGGGGTTTCGGTAGGGGTCCACAGAGACGTGGATCGACAAGCTTGCTTTTAACCACTACGGGTTAGATCCGACGGGGTCTCGGTAGGGGTCCACAGAGACGTGGATCGACGGTTAATTGTGGTGCATTTTACAAATGTGATTTGATTATGGCATTTCCGGAAATGAGTGCTTTTGAATGGTTTTCATGATTGCATGCATCGACTAAGTGTGTAAGAGGTAAGTTGTTCGTTTGGCTTACTTGGCTAGAATGGCACTAGAGAATTTTGTTGTTTGTATTAAATCCTTTATTTGTGGATTTTGATGTTGGGAGACGAACCTTGTGGTCGTTCTTGTGTACTGTGAGTTGATGAGATTTGGGGCTAAAATCCCAATGGTTTTGTAAAAGTCATTTTATGGATTTGGGGCTAAAATCCCAACAGTTTGGTAAATGTCATTTTTCAGAAAGTAAACCTTTGGGGCGGTGACCCCTTTTGTCTTTTGGATTTTGAAAGGTAGGATTTGATAATCCTAAATTGTTTTCTATTAAAACTCTCGATGGCATTCTAAACCGTTTTATAAATTATTTCCATTGATTTATGATATTTCGATTTTGAAAGGTTTTCTCAAACTCTTGCCTCGGGAAGTACTTTTCGTTTCGTTTGGATCTTTGAGGATTCCTGGTTATTGTTATTCGTGGAATGTGAATTGTATGGCTCGTATTTGCACTTTTTTCTTGCACTAGCAAAACAGTGGAGTTTTGCTAACCCCCGAGTATTCGGGGGGTGGATGTCTGTTTTTACATTCAGGTTTTGGAGCATAACACAGGGTCGGCACGAAGGATGATGAAAGATGATCGATACTAATCACATGAGGAACCGTACATCGTGTATTAGTTTAGTTGTACTTTATTTTCCGCTGCTATATTTTTCCCGTTGTACGGGTGTGGTTGTGTTTTGACCCCTGCGTGGGCATGAGTTGTAATCGAGTTGTATGTTTTTATTGATAGACCAAATCGGTCTACTGAGTCATTTTAGCCTTAAAGGCATTGTCGAGATATTTTATGTTGTTATTAGCTGGTAGATCCTTGAGGAAAGGTTCTACGGCGTGTAATATCCCTGAGCGGATTGGGGGTGTTACAGTTTCGAGTTGATCATTTCGTCGTACAAGAATAAAGGAAAGACAAAGCTATTGAGATGTAACCGTGGTGAACAGTACAAAGGGGTATTAAGAGATTTGGATGTCGCTGTTCGAAAGGACACAAAGACGAAAGCATGCAAGTGTACATTTCAGATAAAGGCCGAACAATTGCATGACTTGAGTGGTTGGATGATCAGACCGATGTCTGGGAGTAAGGGTATGCACAATCACTCATTTATCGTATATCCGGAAGGGCATCTCCAAATGAGTGGGCTGAGTAAATCGGCCAAACAAGTTGTTCGTGAGATGAGTGCTGCTCAAGCCAAGCCGTGTGCCATCTTGGCGGCCATTCAGAATAAATTTCCCGAGGACAAACCGACTAAATGACATATTTATAATTATAGAGACCACTTGAGGAAGCATGATTTTGAAGAAAGAGATGTCGTTGGTCAGTTTCAGCATTTGGCTGTGATGAATAACTACGTACATTGGACGCAGGCCGACCCGGATACAAATGCTGTTACCCACGTGTTCATGGCACATCCAACATCAATCAACTTAATCCGGACCTACAGATGGTTCATTGGCATGGATTCTACCTACAAAACGAATAAGTATAAGATGCCATTTATCGAGATAGTCGGGATGACTCCATGTAACAAGAACTTTCTAATCGCCTATGCAATTATGAAAGATGAGACCGAATCGAGCTATGCGTGGGTGTTGGAGAAGTTGAAAATTTTGCTTGGGTTTGATGTTCATCCGACGGCTATTATTACGGATCGCGAATTGATGCGTCCTATTGCAGAGATATTTCCACAGAGTGCCCACTTGCTTTGTACATGGCATTTTAATAAGGATGTTGAAGACAATGTCTACAGAATTTGTGGAAAAGATAAAGAAATGGGCCAAAAGTTTAAAATGGGAAATGGAAGAAAATCATGGAAGCGGCGACCGAAAAGGAATACGATCAAGCGGTGCAACTCATGAAGGATACATGGAGATGGAATCCTAAGGTGATATCCTACGTTGAGGGTACATGGCTAAAATACAAGGAGATGTTCGTTGTTGCGTGGACGAATAAAGTACTTCATTTTGGAAACACAACCACTTGTAGAGTAGAGAGTGCACATGCCGAGTTAAAGCAATGACTTAATTCTTCCACCGGAGCCCTCGATACCATCTGGACCAAAGTGAACCAGGAGATTGAATCACAACTAACGCAGATCAGATACACACTTGAACAGTCTAGGTATTGTACAGGCATGGTGTACTCTGGTTTTCCATTCAACTACTTGCACTGTCGTGTTTCCCATCATTGTGTGCGATTACTGTCGAATGAATTGACACGTATGAGAGAATTAAGTGATCAAGTGTACCATCGTTGCGGTTGTGCACTCCAAACCACCCATCAGATTCCTTGTGCGTGTGAGCTCAAGAGACTTATGGAATCGCGGACCCCATGTAGTGTTAGTCGTCTTCACATTTTTTGGCAAACACTTATTATTAGTGATGCTGTGGACACGACTGAATTTGTCGATCCTTCTACCGGTGCTGAATCGGAGGACTAGCAGTACTTCCAGTCCCTTGTGGATGAGGTCAGACAGAGCGATCCTGCAGTTGTCCGTAACATATCACTTATGATCCATGATCATCTTCACCCTGATCAAGCGCGTTACATTGAACCACAAGTGAATACGGCAGTTAAGGGTCGACCAAGAGAAAGTTTATCGACTAGACGCGATCCTAGTGGTTGGGAGTATAGCCAAAGGGGTCGTGGCCATTCCCGCTCATCCAGTGGTCGTGGCCGCAGCTCTTCTGCATCAGTCCACAATGCCTCTTCATCGGGTATGAACAAATTTATTAATACTCGTGATATGCTTTTTAAGTTTGATATTGTTACGACAATATGTAATATATTGAATATGGGTTTGCAGATGCACAACACCGAGTGGAGATAGGTAACTATCACCATATCGACAAGATACCGGGAGTTATTTTGCCGTTTGTAGAAGGTTATCTTGATGTCCCCGGAGACGGTAATTGTGGATTTCGTGTTATCGCCGACTACATATTTGGCGACCAAGATAAATGGCGTATTGTATGTGTATGCATTGCAAATGAAATTATGGCTAACTGTACACTGCACCGATCGATCTACCATGATGGGATTGAACATGAGGTTCGACATATTACATGGGATGGTGGTGCATGTGGATCGGATCATTGGATGGCTGTGGCTGAAGATTTATTCCCTATTACTACTATTTTCAATGCCGCCGTCATACTATTTGGATTCAGAAATGGTAGATCTTTATTTTCATGTCTCACTGTGCTGCCATTGAAAGCACCCTCAATGGCAACACGGCCTAGCCAAGAGATTGTCATTTGTCATTTAGGAGATACGTACAAACATTTTATTTGTCTAGATTTAATGCCTACTTTTCCTGTACCGCCCATAGTGACTAACTGGTTTAGATTCCATGATAGTAGTGTTGGTGGCTGGAAGAATTTGTATACGAGCAGGACAGAAAAATGGAATAGATTAGTTGGTATGATGTAAAAATGAATTTGTTGTATGTTCCTTAATTATTAAAATTTTCGTTTTTGTTGATCTTTATAGTTGATTTTCTTTTTTGTTGATCGTGATAGTTGACAGAAAATTTTTCGTTTTTGTATGCAGAAGAGAAAACAAACAAACAAAAGTACAGTGCCAAATGCAAAACGAAAGTGTGAATCAAAATACAAAATACAAAAAAAAATGAAAGTGCCAGTCAAAATACCGTCTTACACAAAACAAACAAAATACAAAATACAAAATCAGTTGGCCAAATGCCAATCCCTCATGTACTCCTCAAGCATCGTCCTCGCTTCTTTCACCTGGTCTGGGGGAAGGTGTCTGGTACAGTGCTGGGTAATACCAGCCAATCGACTCACCCACTGTAAAAAATATAGACAATATAATACCATGAGTAATGTATGATGAAATCAAACAAAGTGCAAAGTTAAAGAACATACGTAATCGCTGCTGGAACGAGAAGGGATCACTGATCCAGGTGCTGCACTGTCGTTCAGTAGCTGAGTGTGCGAATACCGATAATACCACTCAATGTAATCATCGGCGCATGCAGCCTGATCATGAGTAGCAGCCTGATAGTCAGCGAGAGGAAGCCTGTATGCGCCCGGAAACATCATCCAAGCATCAGATGACATCCGAATGGGATAGTCAACTCGGTACAATCTACTCGACCACGCCCGAACCGCTTTCTCCAGTCTGGTGATCGGGAAAGGGATGGTCTGCACATAACCGAGCTGCCGTAATGCCCGACCAGGCATGTATGGATCGATAATATCCCGATATCGTAGCCATCCAATGAATGTGGTCCTCGGGACATCCCTCAGTGGATCAGGGCTATAAGGCAACCACTGTATCTGCGTACATGTAATCAACAAATTATACAAGTTATTTTTAAATGAATTGTGAGATTGTTAGAAGGAATCGTTATACCTCTGCGGCTGTCAATTGATCAATGCGGCGACGCAAAGACTGGAGTCGGTGCTCGTCCTTACCCTCAGACTGGACACTCCATGTAGAAGCGCGAGGCTGTGTGGAGTCAACAATCATACGCTCTCGATGAGGTCGAAAGCAGGGAAAATACTCATAAATCCAAGCCTGAACGAGGGTAAGACATCCACAAATACCCATGGAGTCGCCGCGACTAGCGATACCGAGCTGACGGTACATGAAAGCCTAGGGCTGAGAATCGGGACATCCCGAGGTCCCGGTCCCGAGTCCCGAATGTCCCGGTCCCGAAAATCACCAATTTGGTGGTCCCGGTCCCAGTCCCGATCGGGACTTCGGGACTCCCGATTCCCGAAATGGGATAAATTTAAGTCCCGGTCCCGGTCCCGATCCCGAGGATAATTTTTCGAAATGTCCCGAATATCCCGAAATGTCCCGAATTTCCCGAAATGTCCCGAAATCAGAAAAGGAAAAAAATTGATTGAAATTAAAAATTTCAATCGGGACTTCAGATAGTCCCGATTGGGATTTCGGGACTCCCGAGTCCCGAAATTACCAAAATTTAAGGTCCCGGTCCCGGTCCCGTAAAATTCGGGACTCGGGGTCCCGTTTCCCGTCGGGACTCGGGACGGGACCGAGAGTCGGGATTTCCCGATTATAAATTCTCACCCCTATGAAAGCCAATACGGCTGAACCCCATGAATACTGACCGGCCGTATCCATACCCTCCCTCACCTCCAATATGCGGGACGGCCTAATCCGGTTACCACTCTTGTCAACGAACAAGGTGGATCCAAATAACAACCACATCCAAGCTACGGCCTTGGTGCCCTCCACTCGACCTCCATCGCGGCATGACCTGAAAATCGAGTCCATAAGTACGCCACCCCCCAGTGAGTACTCAGTAGCTCCGACCGCGATACTCCAAGAACCTCCATCACATCCACATGCAACTGTGTAGATGTGCTATCGGCATCAACCAATCGCCCCTCGACAGGAATGCGAAGGATCTGCCACACATCATGTAACATGATGGTCATCTCTCCGAACGGCATGTGAAAAGAGTTCGTATCGGGCTGCCACCGCTCAACGAACGCAGAAATCAACGGGGAGTCAATATGTCTGAACATGGCGTCCGTCAGGTGGGATAACCCAGTCCCACTGATCCTACTCACTAAAGAGGGTGACATCACTGAGCGCCACTGACTCAAGCTCTGACAAGCAGCAGTCCTGGTGTGACACTTCAGCAAACCTCTCATATCTCCAGTCCAGATATTCGCGGCGATATGCCCACTGAAACTCGGGATAACGCTGCCGTCGATAGGGCCACCAGGCATCTCCTTAGTAACCATCCAAGTAGTGTCATCCTCTGCCCTATGTTGTTTACTACTGGTAGACCCAGAAGTGACAAACCTCCCCCCTTCCGAACCCGGGACGAAAAGGAAGAAGAATCATCACCGCCCTCCTGATCGTCGGCCTCATCGTGCGAATAATACTCGCTCGAATCCTCAGTACCAAAATCAGTATAAGATACGTCCTCGAATCCCCTACGCTCTGCCTCCCGCTGTCTACGAACGGAAGCATCAACACCACGAGCTCTGGTGTGACGCGCTCCAAAACCCATCAACTCTGTGACTAGCGGCTTAGATTTGCCCGCTTCTCCTCTCATCTGCATTTAGCAAACAATACAACTAATAAGTAATAATCATACAAACAATACACATTATTAATTATTAATTGAAAATTTTATTTTTTTCCGAAAAAATGACTGGGGCGTCCGGCCAGTACGCCTGAACCAAGACTTGGGCGTCTGGTCTGGACGCCACAACCATGGTTCAAGCATCCGTCCCAGACGCCTACTCCAGCGGCTAGGCGTCCAATTTGGACGCCTGTGTACGGTTTGGACGTCCGACTTGAACGTCTGTACCACTGGCTGCGCGTCCGCCATGGACGCCTGCGCCATGGACAGGCGGAATCGGCGGACGCCTGTGCCATGGCCAGGCATCATCGTCGGACGCCTGTGAGAAAATATCGGCCGCGGCCTCTGTCGTGCATTCCGACACGGCGGCCGCGGCCAAAGTACCAGTAAAACGAAAAAAATTAGTTACCGGAGCTTTTCCTTTTCCAGTCATGGCGGCGGATGGTGGCGGTGCGGCGGCGGACGGCGGCTGTGCGGCGGTGGTGCAGCTGCGGCTGGGGGGTCTTTACAATAGGTCGAGAGAGAAAAGTATTAAGAAATTATGATTACAAATCTGCTTAATATGAATTAATGGCAAAAAGGTAATATTCTAGGGCGGTGTCTAGTAATTTAGGGCGGTGTTTAGTAATCCAGTTGAATACCATAGGATTTCTAAAATCCAAAAAAATTACACAAAATCCCAATTGAATACACACCTCTTAATTTTGTTTTTTAGTTCCCCTTTACATTCTTCCTACATAATGGTTTCAAGTCGAGGCTTTTGATTCTCAAAATGATTCTCTAAGGCGTGCCGATCATGACTGGTCCGGTCTGCAAACGAGTTGAGTTGAGTCAATTAGCGAGATATCCGACTCAACTCGAAATAATTTGAGTGGAGTCGGGTATTATTTGGAATTAATTTCGGGCAGTAAGTCGAACTCGAAATTCGGCGCGAAATTATTTCAGGCGGGTTTTTAGTTGACTAATATTAATCGAATATCGAATGAGTACTGGATTGTGGCCATTTTTTATGTATGTTTTAATTTTTATAATTTTCGAACACTTTTGAATCGACTCGGATGTTACTTTGAATAATTTCGTGTTTTGGATAAAACTCAGACCCGACTCAAAATTATTTTTTGAGGGGATTTACAAGTTGGGTTTTGCCAAGTGGATTTGAAGCGGGTTTCGCTACTTGGTCCATTTCCAATCCTAGGTCCTATCACGCAGGATGGTGTATTGAAGCCTTTATCCCGCAATTGAAAAAAAATACAAGCTTTAAATCCTAAATATAAGGATTATGGGCACTCATCTGATCACCTATTTATATTGAGATGGAATCACATATTTTAACATTATACTAGAGCAAACTCTTTATACGTATCAAGTTACAAAATATCCAGGCTATAATCCTTGAGTTACATTACGCATGAGATAGCGTATTGGATTGGATCATTTATCCCATATTTTAATGTATGACAATCTAGTGGTTGATAGGACGACAAATGTAGACTTCCTAAAAACGCAGTCTAAATAAGCCCAATATAAACCGACGTACCGATCTCTGAGTAAAAGAGGAGAGACCTAGACGAATGGAGTCCGACCTAGGGTCTTGGAGAAGAATGTCTCGATCTGAGTGATCTCGCCGACCTATGGACTCAGATAAGAGTGTCCCGACCTAAGGGGCCTCGCCGACCTCTGGACTCAGATAAGAGTGTCCCGACCTAAGGGGTCTCGCCGACCTCTGGACTCAGATAAGAGTGTCCCGACCTAAGGGCCCCCTTATAATATGAACCGACCTGCCTAACCATCACCCGGAGTTGGAAATCTCCGGGCTCATGAAGGTTGAGCTCTCGAAAAGAAAGATCTTGACCTACGTGACAGAATCTCGGAAATTCAGGGGCTGGTAAACCGCAGTCCCCAAATCCCGGATATTCAGAGATGGAAAATTGCAGCCTAAATCCCTGAATATGTGGGATCTTGCCTAAAATCAGGAGAAGATCTCAAGGAGAGGCAGCCCTCCCTTCTATAAATAGGGGAGAAGCCTTCCTTCCAAAGGCCAAGCATAATTATGAGATTAAAGTATTTTTTATAGAGAGAAAGAAATATACAGAGAGAGAGTGACACTTCACATATTCGGGTTTTCTCGGATAAACTTCTGAGATTAACCCAGTTCTTGGTGAGTGACCAGCTCGGTTACATCAAATGGCGCCGTCTGTGGGACCTGTGACATCAAGTCACTCTTTAAGTTGAGAGGTGAGATCAATAATGGCGGAAGAAACAACCCAGAAAAAAGTTGGAGAGCTGATATCCCGAAATCTGGAAGAACTACTAGCAGCTGCGGTTGGAGAACCGATCTTGGAAAAAACACCCGTTATCCATGGAGAAGAAGCTACACCCAGCACAATCACCTTGACAAAAGAAGCCTTAGCCGACATAATTGCGAGTGCAATTCAGAAGAGCTGGGAGGTTGAAAAACAAAAGATGCCTCGAAAAATAATACCTATCCTCTCGAAAGAGCCGGAGGAAATCGATCACCTGGAAGACCATGGGGAAAACTATCAAGGGAAGAAGGAGCTAGCAGGGAGGTGCAGCGCGAGGTATATACCTTTTGAGTAAATCTACCCTGGGAGGAAGTACTCCGTGGAAATCCAGATCTGGAATCTCACCGCAGCCACTCCAAAACTTAGAAAACCTAGAAGTCTGGTGATTAATCTACCCAAACTCAACCAATCGAAAATAGAACCAAACATCACCGAGTTTTGCTGCTGTGATTCTTTGTTAAAACCGAGCTCACTGCTACTCATCGAGCTCCAAATCGCGCCCTCAGTCCAGAAAATACGAGCTTGAAATCGACTCCCTCAGCATAAAAAATTCGAGCTCGATAGCCACCCTCAGCCCTGAAATTTCAAGCCTGATAGTGTTTCCCTCAACCTGTAGACTCCGACCTCTCGAATACCAAGAGATTCGGAACGACCATCTCAAACAGAAAGCTCGTCACAACCCCAGTAGTGTAGCTTGGTGCCTCTATTTACTATGGCCGGTTCGCTAGATCGCCGGACCATAGTTGTTTACCAATGTGATATCAATTGAACCCCTGGAGTAATCAAGGATATTAAGAGTTTATGAATTTCTAACACGGGATTCACCTAATATGCGAATTTTATATTGGCGGCATATTCCTGCTCGAATCTTTGCTGATAGGATGTCAGTGCAATCTCAATGGAGATAATGATCGCCAAGAAAAGACATAAAAACTAAAGATAAGTATTCTTTTTTAATATTCGCACATAAATTGATATGTGAATGTTTACTTTGTATAAGTTATGCTGTAACACATATCTAAATGTGAATTATATCTAGAGTTTCTTGAAGAATTATGTAAACTAATAAGGATACGTATATCAGCGATAGAATGATTTTTCACGAAATCCAACATCTTCGTATTTTTCTCAGATATAGAAATATTTGATTCGATATTCTAATTAATTTATCTGAACAACTGAGCATTTATTATTTATATATTCTTGTCTATCACAAACATTGTAATTTGGTAAACATTGAAGTGAAGTCCATGTAAATAAGAGCGAACATTCCACTCTCGTTACCGGGTGAAACGCCCTCAAGTTTGAAGATCGGGTGACCTGCCCTCAAATGAAGACCGGGTGAAACGCCCCAAAATTTGATCAGGTGACCTGCCCTCAAATGAAGACTGGGTGAAACGCCACAAAATTTGATAGGGTGGAACGCCCTCAAATTCGAAGATCGGGTGAAATACCCTAGAAATTTGACCGGGTGAAACGCCCTCAAGTTTGAAGATCGGGTGACCTTCCATCAAATGAAGACCGGGTGAAACGCCCCAAAATTTGATAGGTGAAACGCCCTCAAATTCGAAGATCGGGTGAAACGCCCTAGAAATTTGACCGGGTGAAATGCCCTCAAGTTTGAAGATCGGGTGACCTGCCCTCAAATGAAGATCGGGTGAAACGCCATAGAAATTTGATCGGGCAACCTGCCCACAAATTCGAAGATCGGGTGAAACGCCCCAAAATTTGATAGGGTGAAACGCCCTCAAAATCGAAGATTGGGTGAAACGCCCTAGAAATTTGATCGGGCGACCTGCCCACAAATTTGAAGATTGGGTGAACTGCCCTCAAATTCAAACAAGGGTGAACTGCCCTAAAAAATCTGCTCAGGTGAAATGCCTTCAGATTCAAACAAGGGTGAACTGCCCTAAAAAATCTGCTCAGGTGAAATGCCTTCAGATCCAAACAACGGTGAACTGCCCTAAAAAATCTGATCAGGTGAAATGCCTTCAGATTCAGACAAGGGTGAACTGCCCTAAAAAAATCAGACCAGGTGAAATACCCTCGGATTTAGACAAAGGCAAACTGCCCTGAAACCTGAGCTCGGGAAAATATCCTCAAACCTAAAGTTTGAACCGAGCTATATTCCACTCAAAAGACTTGGGAGCATCCGAGCTATATTACACTCAAAAGAATTGAAAATATTCGAGCTATATTGACTTGAGGTCATCAAACTCCGAAAGACTGTTCGAAATATCCGATCTGTATTAAGGTCGTTGATAAAACCAAGTTGGGTCGACCTAAAGAAATGGTTTAAAGTAGCCGAGCTATATTAATCTAAGAGTTATTTAGAGCAGCCGAGCTACATTAACTTCGAAAGGCTCCGATCTATATTAAGGTCGTCGATGAAGCCAAGTTGAGTCGACCTCAAGAAATTATTTATAGTCGAGCTATATTAACTCTGAAAAAAGTGGTTCTTTCTAGTTAAAGCTACAGTAACCTCAAAGAGTTGTTTGAAGTACCCGGGCTATGTTAAAAAAGGCATATCAACATCATACACATACGAACTGCTTTCACATCAAGAGATTTTTCATTAAAAACATCAAAGACCAGTACAAAAATGATGAAAGAGATAAATATACAAGTAAAAGCTAAACTACAGGCTCGGTAGATCGGGGAGGAGGCGAGGAAGAAGCATCAGGGTTGGCCCCAGTAGCATCGGGATCGGGAGTCTCAGCCCTGCCAGGCGAATCAGAAGGGATAGAGGGCAGCTCCAAGTAGGGATGGCAATGGGTCGGGTCGGGTGCGGGTTTCATACTCCTCAAACCCACACCCGAAATCACCACCCGAACCCAAACCCAAACCCAAAGGCTGTTTGGGTGGCAAAACAAAACCCACACCCACACCCATTGGGTTCAAGTTTTTTCACCCAAACCCAAACCCGCAACTTGATCAGGCAGAATCAAAATTCAAGTTTGGTGCTCATCTAAATTCAAATTTGATAAAATGCAAAATGTAGCATAATTTAATATAGTTTGCAAATGTCAATAGAATAATAAAATAGTTTACAAATGACAATACAATAATAACATAGTTTAACATAGTCTTCAACATAGACTCTCAAGAAATTAAATTACAATAACATACAATTAACATAGGGAGAGTGAGTCGTGAGATGTGTAGGAAATGAATGGGTGAAAAGTGAAAATCCTAATTTGCACTTATATATACATAGGGTAATTAGGTAATTTAACATATAACTGGGGGGGGTGTCTGGGTTTCGGGTGTGGGTTTGAGTGATCCCAAACCCACACCCGTAATATCTGGTGTCGCCCGAACCCAAACCCAAACCAGTCAACTCGAGTTTCGACCGTTGACTTGGGTTCGGGTGCGGGTGGGCCCCACGGGTTTGCACTTTCCTGCCATCCCTAGCTCCAAGTCTAGGCCGGATTTCTTTACAGACTCTCCAAGGGCATCCTCCCACCAGGCTGCTTCGGGAGATTAGTTCACATCGCCAGACCAACCTGAGGGGACAGGAGCCCCTTCCAAAGCCGCATCCCTGTCCAGCTCCCCCATAAAGCCCAAATTGGCCAGCTGCTCGCGGGCGCGAGATAGGGCGAAATTAAAATATTGCGTCGCAGCAGGAGCCAACCGAACCAGGTAGGCGGTAGAATTGTGGTACCGAGCTAGGAGAGCAGAGCGATAGGCCTCCAGGAAAGATTGACCCATGTCGCTGGCCAGAAAGCGGTGTTGGCCGTCCAAAATTCCTTGAGAATAGGTTGACTCCCTGGCCTCGGTGAGCTGAGCTTCAAGCTGGGTAATCTTCTCCGACTCGGCCTTAGCCTGCGCAAGCTGAGCTTCAAGTTGGGTAATCTTCTCAGATTCAGCCTTGGCCTCTGCTAATCGAGACTCGAGCTGGATAACCTTCTCCGATTCGGTTTGGGTCTGAGCTTTCGAAAGCTTTAGCTCTTGGTTCAGTTGAACATTAGCCATCTGAGCCCGCTCCAAAACTGTCTCCCGCTCAGAGATCTTTTTGAGGGCAATATCTAAGCGATGTTCCCTCTCTTGTAATCGGGAGGCGAGGTCATCTATAGTCTCCAAGGCAGCTTTAAGTTCCATCGACGTTTGTGTCATCTGGGAGGAAGATGAGGTCCCGTCCTTCTACTCTTTCGCGAAGTTCACTAAAGTAGCGCATAACTGAAAAAGAAGGATGATCTCATCAAAAACATAGGCAATAATGAAAATAGTAAATAATAAGAGAAGGAAAAGTAAATGAAGAATACCTTCCCGAAATACATCATCATTAGATCTAGGCGGGTGTCCGGTGGAAAGCTGCGTAGTGACTGCCTATCCCTATCTAGGACTACCGAGCTGAAATACGGGAGGAATTTCTCCCACTCTTTACAGCGCAGCAAGGTTTCCATAGTTGAGCTAGGAGGAGTCGCAGCCTTAGGTCGCTTAGAAGGAGCGTAGGAGCTGGGGGAGCGGGACCGCTTGATGACCTGCAGCTGCATAGAGGAGCTCGCAGGGCTCCGCCCCGTGGTTAACGGAGGGGCTAGGTCGGAAGGCAGGGTTATCCCAGCCTTGGGCTTGTATACAGGCCTCTATTTCGGTCTGGATGAACCTTACGCCCTCTCACTGGGAGGATTCTCTGACCTGGAAGCCTTGTCCTTCACAGGCTCAACATGCTTAGTGGCATCGGATTGACAGGTCCGCATGAAACGATCTGCAGAAAAAATACAAGGTCAGTAAGCTCGCCGAAGAAAAAATGACATAAGTATACCAAGGCAAAGCCATTAAAACCTACCAATGTCAGGGATAGTTAGATAAGGGTTCGATCTCAGCCCACAATGAAATAAAAGGTCGTGAAAATGTGTCAGTTGGAAGGCATTATAGGAAACGGCATTCCATTCATGAACCTTACTAACCCACCTAACTCGGATAGAGCTGCGCCTAGGAATTGGAGCTTGGCTCGGAGTGACCTGTACCCATGCCGTGGGAAAGCCCCAAGAATCACCTGAGGGGAGGCGGAGAAAAAAGAACCGCGATCTCCAATCCTTTACATTGGAAGGGAGGTGCATGAAAAAATGGGCATTGTTCCGAGAGGTTAAATAAAAGGAACCGTTGAAGCTCTTTAACCCGAGGCAAAAATAAAAAAGATTTAGGTCGGGTTCCTCATGTCTATAATGACGTAACACAAGATAACCGACCATATAGCGAAAGGAATTGGGGGAAAACTGATTAAGTGGAAGGTTATATTTAATAGAAAGGGAAACAAGGAATAGGTGAAGAGGAAAGCGAAGGCAGCTATTCACTTGATCCACAAACCAAGTAATATGACCCGGGGGAGGGTGATCAGGGGTGTCAAATGTTGGGATTCGGTGCCTAAAACCAAGGCCCAGCGGAAGCGGTAAAACGAAAATCAATTCGATCCGAATCCCTACGAGGATCGATCAAGCTACGTATATACGAATATATAAACGAATTCGCAAGAGATATTAGAAAACTCACCCTTGTAGTCCGTTGATTAAATGGAGTCCTTCTCTTGAGCTATTCCCCAAGCTTTTGAAATTCCGAGCACCGAAAGCACCGTGCCTCTACTTGCCACGCGCCGGAAAAACGATCGGAACGACTTCCACTTCGTTGTCCTCTAAGGACACGGCTAGAACAAAGTAGTCGGAACTTCACAAATTTACTTATATCACTCCAAGTGGAAAAATAAATTTGCTTTCTTTATTTTCTCAATTTTTCTCTAAGAAAAATAATGAAGATAAATGAAGAAGAAGAAGAATATGAATATAGAAGACTATTCAAAGTTTTCCTCTCTCTTGAAAATGAGAATTACGTGAGTGAACTCCCATCTCAAAGTTCAAGACTTTATTCTACTTCTTCACTCACCTACCCTTAATTATTCTTTCCTAAAGAATAATAATCTCCCTCATTTTTCCTTGGTCTTCCATTAAACATGGGAAGACTAAGACCAAGGCAAAAATAAAGTAAAGTTCGGCCATCTAGAAGGAACGGGGGAATTCAGTCCGTTTTGGACTTTCTCGAGATAAATTCCATTCCGTTCCGATGTATTTATATCAATTAATTAATTCAAATAATTAATTGTATCAAATACAAAATAACATAATTAATTTCTCCAAGAAATAATTATATTCACGAATTAAATTAATCACCCAGTAACTTATTTAATTCATTAGGCCGAAAATTAATTTATCCAATAAATTAATTTAGACATCCAATGTCCCAAAAATAATTAGACATCCAATATCCAAAAGTTAGATATCTAATATCTAATATTGATAAAGAGAGATAAAGCTCGATACATTCCATCGTCAATCCTATTGCGCGACTCGGTAGGTCCGTCTCAGTTAGCAATGGGAGGAACCAAAGAGTAGTAGCACCACCTAGCCAGCCTGGCGGCTACACTGCACTGGCGAGAACGAATGATGGGGATCATTCCAAAACTTTTATGTCGTGAATACCAGTATACGTATAAACCCTTCTTTCACATGTCCCGATCAAGTTATCGGGTCACGGTCAGTCAAACCCTATATGTACTTGACGCTATGCATACATTAATGCAAATCGAGATCATCGAGCTCTCGTGTATCTAATACAGCTAGCTCCAATGCTTTGGCCAAAGACTTATGATCTCATCTGCCAATAACCGCATAGGACATATAACCCGTTCACTAACAGGAGAAAGAATTCTATCTTGGTATTCAGTAGGACCTGCTACTTGCCCATCAAGATGCACGTCGAGGTTGACCCTCGCCTTCCGGTTTATAGGGTCGAACTACTCTAATGAAAATCTTGACGTCACAAGCACATCCCTACTAAATCCTCAAGTCGAAGGTTCACGAATACCTATCACAACCTTTCGATTCCATCATTGGTGTCCGAGTGAAATCCGTGTGACGAATCGAGGTGAGTCGGTTCGAGTATACTAATCCATTTGCATACCTACAACGTGTGCTCCCACTAACCAATAGCGTTAAGCGTGCACTTTCCATGTCAAAGAACACGTCATACAAGTCTTCACATAAACTTAACGCCCACCAAGTTTCATCGACTTGCGAACGATTAAGTATTTGAGCTATAAACCTTTCCAGTGCCGACCCCCTTATCCAATAAGGAGTGGAACGGTTTTCTCTCAAATACACGGACTAGTTTCTATGTGTATATTTACGAGTTAGGAATGCCAGTAACTACTAGTAAATAAAGAAACATCCATTGCCTTATATTGATGATTTACATAATAACAAGTACAATGCCCTCACTCAACATCCTCTGAGTGGCATTCGAGGGCATACTCCTAACAATCTCCCACTTGCACTCAATGCCACACACTATGGTATCTAATACCCATGTTCTCCAGATGACGCTCCAAGCTAGTCTGAGAAAGTGGCTTGGTCAGTGGATCGGCGACGTTGTCGGCCGAGTCTACTATGTGCAGCACAATGTATCCCTTGCAAACAAATTCTCTTACGAGATGATACTTCCTCTCAATATGTTTGGTTCTGTTGTGAAACCTCGGATCCTTGGCCTGCGCTACAGCTCCGTCGTTGTCGCAGTACAGCGGAACAGGCAGCTCAGCACATGGTATCACTTGAAGTTCTCCCAGAAACTTCTTAATCCAGAACCCTTCCTTTGAGGCCTCCGAGGCTGCTTGATACTCAGCCTGACAGGTGGAATCAGCAGTCGCGCTTTGCTTGGCGCTACGCCAAGATAATGCTCCTCCATTAAGAGTAAATATGTAGCCAGAAGTAGACATCGAGTCGTCCTCCAGTCCTTGGAAGTCCGAATCAGTGAATCCCACCACATCCAATTATCCACCGCCATACATCAGAACCATATCTCTAGTCCTTCTCAAGTACTTGAGAACGTTCTTTACGGCAGTCCAATGTTCCCTACCTGGGTTTGCCTGAAACCTACTCACCACGCTTACAGCATGCGCGATGTCAGGTCTTGTACACAACATAACATACATAAGGCTACCCACGGCCGAAGCATATGGTATAATACTCATTTCCTTTCGTTGTTCCTCACTTTGAGGACACATCTTCAAGGAGAGTTTTATTCCATGTTGCATCGGTAGGAACCCTCTTTTAGAATCATCCATCTTAAATCGCTTTAAGATCTTATCTATATAGAGGGCTTGGGAAAGGCCTATTGTTCTCTTCGCTCTATCCCGGTAGAGTCAAATTCCAAGAATATAGGTTGCTTCTCCCAAGTTTTTCATGGAGAAATTACTCGAAAGCCAAGGTTTTACAGAACTGAGCATTCCCACATCATTTTCTATTAGTAGAATATCATCCACATATAGTACTAAGAATGCGATCTTGCTCCCACTAACCCTCTTGTATACACAAGGTTCCTCTTCATTTTGCACGAAGTCAAACTCTTTGACCGCCTCGTCAAAACGAAGGTTCCAACTACGCGACGCTTGCTTCAGTCCATAAATGGAACGCTGAAGCTTGCACACTTTCTGAATATCGACTTCGGACACAAAGCCTTTAGGCTGCTCTATATAGATTTCCTCCTCGAGGAATCCATTAAGGAAAGCCGTCTTTACGTCCATTTGCCATATCTCATAATCGTGGTAGGCAGCTATAGCAAGCATCATGCGAATAGACTTGATCATGGCTACGGGCGACAAGGTATCGTGGTAATCGATCCCTTCCTTTTGGGTATAACCCTTTGCCACAAGCCTGGCCTTATAGGCGTCAACCTTGCCATCACTATCAGTCTTTCTCTTGTAGATCCACTTGTTCCCAATAGGCACTATGCCCTTGGGGCGGTCTACTAGAGTCCAGACCTGATTGACATGCATCGAGTCTATCTCAGCTTCCATAGCTTTACGCCATTTCGCGGAGTCTACATCCACCATCGCTTGGTCATAGGTCATCGGGTCGGTCTCTTGGCTATCACTTGGCACCTCATGGAGACCCAGCTCCTCCAAGTGCACAAGCCCATACCTCTCAGGTAAATGAGACACCCTACTAGACCTACGAGGTGGTTGTACTTGTGTTTCAGAAAGTTCGGTTCCAGTTTCTTGCACAGGTGTCTCCCAAGGAGTTTCATTGTATTCTTCTAAAGAAATACTTCTACCTGCTCCGCCTTCCTGAATGAACTCATCTTCCAGGAAGTGTGCTTGCAAAGCAACAATGATCTTTCGATCTTCGGGCATGTAGAATAGATATCCCATCGTCCCAGATGGGAATCCAATGAAACGTCCCTTCGTGGACCTAGCTTCCAACTTCTCCACCTTAGTCTTCTTGACATAAGCGGGACATCCCCAAATCCTAATGTGATTAAGACTTGGTTTCCTGCCCTCCCACATCTCATGTGGAGTTTTAGGAACGGATTTGGAAGGACATCTGTTTAAGATATAAGCGGCAGTCAGGAGTGCATACCCCCACAGGTAAATTGGTAAGTCAGTATAGCCCAGCATGGAACGGACCATGTTTAACAAGGTCCGGTTCCTTCTTTCTGACACACCATTTAACTGAGGAGTACCTGGAGGTGTTAGTTGTGAAACTATTCCATGTTCCTTAAGGAACTCGTCAAACTCCGTACTCATATACTCGCCACCTCGGTCCGAACGAAGTGCTTTGATATGATTACCAGTTTGTTTCTCGACTAGGGCCTTGAATTCCTGGAATTTCTCAAAGGCCTCGGATTTATGTTTCATCAAGTATACATAACCATACCTAGTATGATCATCTGTAAACGTAATGAAATATTGATATCCGTCACGTGCTGCTTCTAAACCACCACATACGTCGGTATGGATTAATCCCAGTTTATCAGCGGCTCTTTCAAAAGTCCCTGTGAATAGGGACTTAGTCATTTTGCCTTTAAGGTAAGATTCACATGTAGGAAAGGGATCCGATCCCAATGGACCCATAAATCCATCTTTTTCCATCTTGTAAATCTTGGTCTGACCAATATGACCAAGTCTAAGATGCCATTTCAAAACTTGATTGGTTTCATCCCTACCACGTTTTCTAGTCATAGTATTCACAACTACTTTGTTGCTGAGATTTAGATGATACAATCCATTCAACAATGTAGCAAGACCACTAGTTTATTTCTAAAATAAATTTTGCAGGAACCATCACCAATGAAAAATGAAAAGCCTTTTTGGTCCATGACCGGAATGGATACAATGTTTTTGTGCCCCTTGGGCAAAACAAGTACATCTTCTAAAGTCAAAACAAAACCGGATTCTAAACCCAAAAGAAGTGATCCTATGTCGGTCGCCTCGACACTATGCCCGCTTCCGACTGTGATCATAACTTCTCCAGCTCCAAGCTTCCTACTTTGTTCCAGATCCTAATTCACGGTACAAATATGAGAGCTAGCACCAGAATCCAGTGTCCAGGAAGTAGAAAATACAGTAGCAGAACAATTTGTTTCCAAAACTAAAAGTTCTGTACCTGAAGTGCCATGAAGAATCGGACAGTCTCTAGCCCAGTGGCCCAGCTCACCGCACTTGAGACAAGTATCCTTCTTCTTCTTGTTCTTAGGAACCATCGGGGCCTTGCCCTTACCCTTAAGGTCCTTAACTTGTAGTCCAGTTTGCTTCTTGGTCTTTTTCTTCTTGTTCTTAGACCTCCGAGGTCCTGAAGAAATCACAAGAGCAGACTCCTTCATCCGCGGAGTCTTCATCTGAGACTGAGCGGTCACAAGTTTGTTCATTAGCCCAACTAAATTACATGCAATCTCATTGCAGTTGAAGTTCATAACAAATTGTGAGAAGGAATCAGGGAGAGATTGTAGGATAAGGTCGGTTTGGAGAGAAGTATCCATTTTAAAATCAAGAGCCTCCAATCTCTCGATCATGGATATCATTTTGAGGACGTGTTCCCCAACCTTCTCACCCTCCTTCATCCTTGCCGAACAGCTTGCTTGGATATCTCATATCTAGCAGTTCTGCTGTGCTCACCATAAAGCTCGGTTAAGTGAGATAGAATCTGCCTAGCAGAAGTCATTTTCTCATGAGCTCTCTGAAGCTCATTAGACATGGAAGCCATCATATAAGCACGGACTTTCACGTCATCCTTAACCAACTTTTCGTGGTTTTCAATCTCTTCCTGATTGGCTCGGGTCCGCACAGAGGCGCCGAATGTCCGTCTCCAAGACGTATCCCAAAGCCTCTATACCGAGAACAATCATCGACATGGAGCCAATCCACAAAGTTATGTCCCATTAAGGTGTTCTTTTCGAGTAGAATTGCGAGTGGATTCATTGTCATATTGAGATTTGAGTCTGCATTAAGTACGATAGATTAATTAGTAACTCATTCAATTATGTTCTGAGTATAGAATTAAGGTCTTTTCTATCCTTGTTACCCAGCTCCCACTATTTTTATCGGAACAACACACTCCCATGTGAAATCCGGAAGTATTGTCGCTCTACTTCATAGTGGTGATCGAGTTCTTTATAAATCTTAATAGAGGGCAACCGAACAGGTTTCTAGTCTATTAATTTTCATAAAGTGGTGTCCAACAGCAACCCATCTAATGGATGATTCGATCTTCTTTTTCCCCTTGTCCACTCCCCTCAACCTATACGGTTTCTACAGTTCGTGAACAAGTTAAGTTTATACCATCGACGCAAATCAGTTTCACAATTGAATCTTATCCGGCAACCTATCAGGTTTCTAGGGATAAAATTTGCTCCAACCGAAGGCATCCAATGCGCTCCCGGTAATTTATCCGTCCTCCCCGAACGACTACCCCGATAACTCGGAAACATAGCACATCCGGTTTGGATTTCAATTTCCCGAAAGCTCGATGGAGGGAAGGAAAACCTTGAAACCTTATAAACTTAATAATTTGTTGTGGGAGAATTATCGCGATTAACGTTACACTTTGCACATTAATCATTTAAGCGCGTTTGTGGCATTCATACAATATGAAACAACCATTCACAACCTAGTTGCTACCAACATGTGGTTCATGGACCGTTCCTAGAAAACAAAAACTCCGTAATCTAATTACAAGTCTTCGTCTTGAAACTTCGTCTTCTCGAAATGGATCTTCCTCCGGTCTTTGTCATTACATATAAATTTTACATTGAAAAATTGCATCCTAGATACAAATAATTCTAGTAAAATAAATAGGCTCAAAACGGCCTTTACAACCCAATCGAATAAAACCGAACGATTCAAAACTAAGTCCATGAACCACATCCCCATTCAAAAGCATTCATCCAATAAATACTATATAAATGGAAAGCGTAGATTAAATATATTGATCCAACAAATATAAAAAATAACCATCTATTAGAATTAATCCAATTAATTCACAAACATGGTAGTTTTAATTCGTTCGTATAAACCGGATGATAAATATTTCACAATAATAAATTTCCTCAAAATAAAACACCAAGTATTTTATTTAGTCAAATTAAATCCAATTTAATTTCCGGAAATTATTATAACGAAACATAAACACAAAACGGAATCGAAATAAAATCGCCTGCCTAGCCCGTGGTCCTGGCATTACACGGTCCTTAGCCGAGGCTGATCTCGCCAAAGGTAGAAACAAGCCGCCCGGCGGTCCAAAGACTTGGCACCGGGCATCCCTGCAATCCCAGGCGGCGATTTTCCGACTCTTTTCGTCTCCGATTTCAAAAATTATATTTTTCTAATTTAATATTACCCATATAATTCTGTTTTAATAAATAAAACCGATTTATATAGTAACATAAAAACATGGAAAAATTAAATTTTCGACGAACAATTAAAACAACGAATTAAACGGTTGTGATTCCAAATCACTAATCATTTAATTTAGCATTCCAAATGCAATATATCGTATATACGATTGCAAGACCTACGCTCTGATACCACTGTTGGGATTCGGTGCCTAAAACCAAGGCCCAGCGGAAGCGGTAAAACGAAAATCAATTCGATCTGAATCCCTACGAGGATCGATCAAGCTACGTATATACGAATATATAAACGAATTCGCAAGAGATATTAGAAAACTCACCCTTGTAGTCCGTTGATTAAATGGATTCCTTCTCTTGAGCTATTCCCCAAGCTTTTGAAATCCCGAGCACCGAAAGCACCGTGCCTCTACTTGCCACGCACCGGAAAAACGATCGGAACGACTTCCACTTCGTTGTCCTCTAAGGACACGGCTAGAACAAAGTAGTCGGAACTTCACAAATTTACTTATATCACTCCAAGTGGAAAAATAAATTTGCTCTCTTTATTTTCTCAATTTTTCTCTAAGAAAAATAATGAAGATAAGTGAAGAAGATAGAAGACTATTCAAAGTTTTCCTCTCTCTTGAAAATGAGAATTACGTTAGTGAACTCCCATCTCAAAGTTAAAGACTTTATTCTACTTCTTCACTCACCTACCCTTAATTATTCTTTCCTAAAGAATAATAATCTCCCTCATTTTTCCTTGGTCTTCCATTAAACATGGGAAGACTAAGACCAAGGCAAAAATAAAGTAAAGTTCGGCCATCTAGAAGGAACGGGGGAATTCGGTCCGTTTCGGACTTTCTCGAGATAAATTCCATTCCGTTCCGATGTATTTATATCAATTAATTAATTCAAATAATTAATTGTATCAAATACAAAATAACATAATTAATTTCTCCAAGAAATAATTATATTCACGAATTAAATTAATCACCCAGTAACTTATTTAATTCATTAGGCCGAAAATTAATTTATCCAATAAATTAATTTAGACATCCAATGTCCCAAAAATAATTAGACATCCAATATCCAAAAGTTAGATATCTAATATCTAATATTGATAAAGAGAGATAAAGCTCGATACATTCCATCGTCAATCCTATTGCGCGACTCGGTAGGTCCGTCTCAGTTAGCAATGGGAGGAACCAAAGAGTAGTAGCACCACCTAGCCAGCCTGGCGGCCTACACTGTACCCTAACTGAGAACGAATGATGGGGATCATTCCAAAACTTTTATGTCGTGAATACCAGTATACGTATAAACCCTTCTTTCACATGTCCCGATCAAGTTATAGGGTCACGGTCAGTCAAACCCTATCTGTACTTGACGCTATGCATACATTAATGCAAATCGAGATCATCGAGCTCTCGTGTATCTAATACAGCTAGCTCCAATGCTTTGGCCAAAGACTTATGATCTCATCTGCCAATAACCGCATAGGACATATAACCCGTTCACTAACAGGAGAAAGAATTCTATCTTGGTATTCAGTAGGACCTGCTACTTGCCCATCAAGATGCACGTCGAGGTTGACCCCCGCCTTCTGGTTTATAGGGTCGAACTACTCTAATGAAAATCTTGACGTCACAAGCACATCCCTACTAAATACTCAAGTCGAAGGTTCACGAATACCTATCACAACCTTTCGATTCCATCATTGACTTCCCGGAGTGAAATCCGTGTGACGAATCGAGGGTGAGTCGGTTCGAGTATACTAATCCAATTTTCATACCTACAACGTGTGCTCCCACTAACCAATAGCGTTCGACAGGCACTTTCCATGTCAAAGAACACGTCATACAAGTCTTCACATAAACTTAACGCCCACTCAAGTTTCATCGACTTGCGAACGATTAAGTATTTGATCTATAAACCTTTCCAGTGCCGACCCCCTTATCCAATAGGGGCTTGGGGTGTGACAAAATCCCACCCCGGAGGAAGCCGGGGAAATCTTATAAAGTTATCTAGGGCGACTGGGCTAGTCCTAGATGAAGTATGGGGAGGAAGGACACGCGTAGCCCCTGCGACCGACTGATAAGGATCGGCTAGAAGGCTGGTAATAGTCACCTCACCCGAAGGAGGAGGAGACGGAGGATCTACGACAATCAAAGGGATGCCAGAGGGGAGGTCAGGAGGAATGTCGCCTAGCTCGGATCAGTCTATATCGCCTAATGGTTCATCCCTAAGGCAAAGGGAGGAGCCTATAGCTCGCTCCGACCTATTCCCCGAATCCCCATCAGAAGAAGATAAACCTTCCAGAAAGGAATCTGCGGCCTATTGACCGGAGATATTTTGGGAATCGGAGGTGGAAGACATGTCAAAAGGAGGAAAATGGGGGAGAGAAAGATAAAAATATATATATAAAAAAAGAGGGGGGAGTGAAAGGTACTCAGATGGACATACCCATGAAACTAGGCGGAAAGGAGATCGCCGGAGAGCAAGCGCGTCGCCAGAAATAGATAACTGTGATTACTGGTATCGCCGGAGAATTTTCGCACCAGAGGTTGAAGGTATAAAAATGCAGAAATGGTAGAGGAAGAAGAAGACCTCCTTTTATAGGAGGGAGGGGCGAAAACCAAGAAGGGTAGGGACAATCTGAAGCGTCCGATACCCTATTCGAAAAGAACGGCCTAGATTCAACACCGCCTTATCCAACCTATAGTAGGTTAACACCTGGGCACAAGCGTGGGATGTGACGGTTGGGAGGAAAGGTTGGGAAAAAGAAAAGGCGTTGATATAAATGCACACAAATCTCGAGAATCCTCGTTACCTGGAAACTTGATTCTCAAGGATTACCGCATCGAGGTTGTCAATTTAAAACAACTCTTACTCTAATCAGTCTTACAGCTCAACTAGAGTAGGGGGACTGGTTGATAGGACGACAAATGTAGACTTCCTAAAAACCCGGTCTAAAGAAGCCCAATATAAACCGACGTACCGATCTCTGAATAAAGGAGGAGGGACCTAGACGAATGGAGTCCGACCTAGGGGCTTGGAGAAGAATGTCCCGATCTAAGTGATCTTGCCGACCTCTGGACTCAGATAAGAGTGTCCCGACTTAAGGGGTCTCGCGGACCTCTGGACTCAGATAAGAGTGTCCCGACCTAAGGGTCTCGCCGACCTCTGGACTCAGATAAGAGTGTCCCGACCTAAGGGGCCCCTTATAATATGAACCGGCCTGCCTAACCATCACCCGAAGTCGGAAGTCGCCAGGCTCATGAAGGTTGAGCTCTCGAAAAGATAGATCTTGACCTACCTGACAGAATCCCGGAAATTCAGGGGCTGGTAAACCGCAATTCCCAAATCCCGGATATTCAGGGATGGAAAATTGCAGCCTAAATCCCTGAATATCTGGGATCTTCCCTAAAATCAGGAAAAGATCTCAAGGATAGGCAGCCCTCCCTTCTATAAATTGGGGAGAAGCCTTCCTTCCAAAGGCCAAGCATAATTCCGAGATTACAGTATTTTTTAGAGAGAGAAAGAAATATACACAGAGAGAGAGTGACACTTCACATATTCGGGTTTTCTCGGATAAACTTCTGAGATTAACACAGTTCTTGGTGACCGATCAGCTCGGTTACATTAGTGGTTGTTTTCATTAAATTGAAATATGTCTCATATAACAATTAAAAAAGTCGCACAAAATAGTACTCGTATTAAACTAGTAAGTGTTGTAAACTCGGATATTTTTATCACTTCACAATATATATATTATATATATTGTAATATATATT